>JANAVB010044419.1:24465347-24627847 GCA_029216955.1 Iris pallida
CAAATCTAAAATACAAATCAGAATCCACCCCTGGTTCGCCGAAAATATAAAAACAAAGATTGACATACATTCCATTCAGTATGTTTTAAGTGTGAGAACGGGTGGCTCAGAACACACCCAAAATTCTTTCTAGCATAAATTAGTGTGAACATGTATGTTCTGTACATAGGTGTAGTATATGTTCTTATCGAATCTAGTATCTGAAGGATATAACAGAATCAGATGAACCCACATAATGTAATACTAAGATATCATCTACTACTAAAAGATATAGGGATAGCTTGTTGCATCATCATGCCGAGGAAAATGAGTTGGATTGCCGTATCTAGACTAATATCAATCCAACCCATTTCATGAATAAAAGTTACCAATTAATCAACCAACAAAACTACTTGTTACAAATATCGGCACTATCGGTGCGCTCGAATCGGAGTATCAGATTTTTCGGTGTCGGAAACAAATAATTATTACTAAATTATCAGATTTTTTAGCACTATCGGTGCCCCTGACCAAGCCCCCCCTTCCGTACCCCTCCCCTACACCACCCCTAACCCTAACCCGAACCCTATCCCGAACCCCTCCCCCACCAGCCGCCCTCCCCTTCCGAGCCCCCCTCACCCCCTGCTCCCTCCCCCCCAACCACCCCTAACCCTAACCCTAACCTCCCCTCCCTCCAACCCCCTCCTCACCCCAGCCGCCCTCACCCCCCGCCCTTCCCCCCTCCGCACACCCACCCCTAACCGAACCCTAACCCTCCCCTCCCTCCAGCCCCCCCTCCTCACCCACAGCCACCCTAACCCCCCCTGCCCCCACCCAGCCACCCCCCCACTCCACCCCACCTGCATCCCCCCTGCCCTCACCCCCCCATCGGACCATTCCTCACCCCCAACCACCCGTACCCCCTGCCCCTGCCCCTGAGCCACCCGTACCCCCCAACTACCAACAACCAAAATAGAGAGAGAGAAAGAGAGAGAGGGAGAGTCAAGTACCGGAGAGGGAGGAGAGTCGTTGGACAGAGTGAGAGTCGTCGGAGAGAGTGAGAGCGTCGGAGAGAGTGAGAGAGCCAGAGGGGGGAAGGAGAGAGAGTGAGAGAGTAAAATGGAAGGAAATGAATCGTTGGGGGAATTTAATTAGAATTTAGCGACGTTCATTTTAACGTCGCTAAATTAGTCACTATTAGCGACGTCATAGTGACGTTTCGCGACGACTGGCTCATGTAACTAATATACGTCGTTGTTACGTCGCTATTTTCGTCACTAGTAGCGACTTTTAGCGACGTTTCACTTAAACGTCGCTAATGTGCAAAATTTAGCAATGTTATACGAACGTCTCTAAATTTACGTCGCTAATGGAGCAGATTTTAGTAGTGGTTCTTTCATTTACTTATCGATTTCTGTATTCATTTCTAGTTAGTTCTATTTGATTCTCTGTTACCAGCACGGATTGATATTACTGGATCCATTGCATGCGACACATACCTTATAGTCTGGCCTCTATTTTTGAATCATTACTGGAATCATCCTGGAAGCACCTACTGGCATCATCATGTCCTGGCTGGACTTGTACTTATTTAGTGTCGGATTATGGATTCACTTGCACTTATTGGGTGGAGAAATATTTGAGTAAGACATGTAGACATATCCAAATGCTGGAATCACCCCTTTTGTTGGAATGAACTGGAATGCTAGCCATCCCACACTTGGCCAAGTGTGCGATGTGCCTTATTACCTACAACCGTTTACAAGTCGATCTCGGTATTTTAAAACACACTAGTTAGTGTCATGATTTGGTCTCACCCTAGATTTATCGTTTGGACTTCTACTGTCTGACTTACCCTAGATTCAATATTGATCACATACTGGACTCGTCTCGTACTGGATTCATCTGGTACTGGACTCATATTAGGAATATACTTGACTATATCATACTGTTTGGACTTATACCATTATTACTCTAGTTTAGCTAGCTTTTATATAAAGTCTTTATTGTCATGATCTTCTGTTTTCTCATCTTTACTTACCTTGTTCTAAATGTCGTTCTATTTTCATTAACTGTCTATAGCTGCTTTATAGTCTGGGGTGTGGTTTTGAGAGTAGACTGTGGTCACTAGGCAGGACTGCTAACCTACTTTTGGATGGAGGTATTGGCAGTAATTTACCTCTAGGCTCTATATCTTAGGTGTATAATAAACAACTCATGTCGGCATGGTAGTAACCGAACTACATATGTATAAGAGCATATGTTGATCATCAATTGCAGGAGCGGATCCAAAAATTATATTTGGGATGGGCTGGCAAAATTTTGGATGGGCTGGAAGTAGATAAATCTATATAAAAAAGAAAAATAAAATTTTATATGGAAAAAAAGAAATGTAATTTTTTTTGGGGTGGGCTCCACCCACCCTACCCCTGGATCCGCCCCTGATCAATTGGATTAGAGTAACCATGTGTTTTAGTGTGTAGTTAGCCTCAAATTATATTACTGCATAAAAATAGAGTCTAGTGTGTAAAGAAATCGACCAACAACAAAGCAATTAACAAATTCCTAATTTATCTCTAGGTTCTTTGGACTATTTTGACTCAGACTTTGTGTCAAATTTCCATCCTCACCTTCCGATCTAGACAAGTATACATTGCCACTATGTTAAGAGTTTTATTTCAGTTCCGGTTCTGTTATGCTATTTTACTCTTGTATTTATTTGCGCCGCTTGGATTCGTTGTTGACCATTGCCATGTGGCTTGATCCTGCGTATTATTGATGTGACAACTCAAATCCTAGATCATATATATCAAAAGGAAAAAAAAACCTTAAGCTGTATAAAGACATGATACCTAGCATAATCTATGAACTATGGTAGGCCTACCTATCCATCTATATTTTTGCACGAATAGAGATGCGGATATGGGTAAGGTACCGATATAGATACGAGATATGGAATTTTTTTTATATAGGTATTACATGGACACGGATACTGGTACAAACACAGTACAAATACAAATTACAGACACACATGGCAAAACATGTTTTAATTGACCATCAAGGTTTTCTTGCACGTCCTTCTCATATTCATAGCAACCACAGTTAGGAATTTAACATCCGACAGAGGGCTGGACAACCAGACTCTCGACCTTTTGTGGAGCTTTTTTAAGGTTCCATAGCTTAACCTTCACACAGTGTAATAGGCCTACAAATTTAAATCACAGTTACCTTTCATCCGAATTTTCGTTTGGTGCGAAGCACGATACTAAAACAAAAAAGTTGCATTTTGAATAAATATTTTAGTGTCCGTGCTCTCTAGCCTAGTGGTATTAGAGCGTACATCTGGAGGGGTCGGTAAGGTTCGAGCCCCCCAATCGGTGTGTGTGCGTGAAATTTCAAAAAAATAAATATTTTAGTCAGCTTACCATTTATTTAGGAGTTTCTTGTTTATGTTTTGTTTTTCACTATTGCTTTCACAATTTGATAATCGTATTCAGAGGTTTTTGCCTGCTTTATTTACTGCTTTCTTTGTTATAATTTTAAGATTTCTAACAAATTCTTTGTTATACTTCTATTTTCAGAAACAATGGTTACTCAGTATTATATTTGTGATTCCTGTGATAAGCACTTCCCCTTCCAGTGATGTGGAGAAGGCTGAGAGAACTTTTGGGCGCACTTAGGGACTTACGATCATGTCCAAGTGGCTGAATCGATTATACATTCGGCGGTGAGATTATGTGTGAGAGAGAAGAGTTTTAGTTTAGTCTATGAAAGAAAGAAAGAATTACACCCTTTTCTGTTGGAATTAATTAATTCCATTTATTGTTCTTAAAGGATGAAAAGGAAAGAGAAGGGACTATAGTCCCACATCGGAAAAAGAAAAAAATTTGAGAGTGCTTAAATAGGTATGTGCACTCATGAGGAGTGTGCAACAACCAAAGGGTTGCTAGTGGGTGACCATTGGTTGTTGTTTTATCTTCTTCATGAAAATATAGCCGGTGTTGCCACCGGCAACACCGGTTCGGGCTCGGGCTCGGGCGTAGTGGCACATTGTAGATGCACTTGTGCACTTGGGTAACGTAGCATCGGGCGAGCGGCGTAGGCTCGGGCCTCGACCTGCGAACAGGTGAATGAATATTGTTTTGGAAGGGTCGCGACTTCACGAAACAACACAAATTTATCTATATATACTACAGATTTCTGAGTCTAAAACACACGAAATCTCAGCATTCATTCTCTCTTTCTTTTCTCTTCCAAAGATTTCCAGAAAGGTGTTCTTTCCTACGCCGGTGTCTCACAACGTCTGGTGAACCTCCGGCAGAAGGCTGTCTTATCCTGGGTGTTCTGGCGTGCTGACTCCAAGATGTTACCGGAGTGCCCGAAACACTTTAAGGAAAGTGCTGCTAAATGCACGATTCAAGCCTCGACGACATTTTCAATTTTGCAGAACTCAAAAGTGAAGTACAAGCAATTTTTAACAATCTTAAAGTGTTACAAATAATGGCGTCCGAGGCTGCAATTTCTAGCATCAAAGTCATGAATCAGGATCTAGTCAAACTGGATCGCTTCGACGGGACAAACTTCACACGCTGGTAGGACAAGATGATCTTTCTCCTGACGGCACTGAAGATCTACTACGTCCTCGATCCAGATCTGCCACCTGTTCCAGAACCTACTCTAGCAGATTCTGATGCAGTCAAGGCAGAACGCAAAAAGCGCAAAGAGGATGAACTGCTGTGCCGTGGTCACATTCTGAACACCCTGTCGGACAGACTATACGACCTCTACACAGAAAATCCTTCGGCATTTGACATCTGGAAGGCTCTGGAATTTAAATTTAGAGCAGAAGAAGAAGGTATAAAGAAATTTCTTATATCAAAGTATTTTGATTTTAAAATGGTTGATACAAAGCCTATACTGGCCCAAGTACATGAACTACAAGTTCTAGTCAATAAACTCAGGGCAGTGAAGATAGAACTTCCAAAACCATTCCAAGTTGGTGCTATAATTACTAAATTACCAGCATCTTAGAATAGTTATCGGAAGAAACTACTTCACAGCTCTGAGGATTTCTCACTGGAACAAATTCAAAAATACCTTTGAATCGAAGAGAAATCGAAGGAAAGACAGAAATTTGAGAACAACGGAGTTTCTAAAGCTAACGCAGTGAGTGCGAAAGGCAAGAGGCCTGCAGGAAAGAAGAACTTTCTCGGTCCTAAGAAGGACCAACAAAAGTTTAAGAACTCTAGCACCGACAAAGGACCCAAGACCGGGTATTTTGTATGTGGCAAAGCAGGACATTATGCCAGAGACTGTCGGGTTCGAAAGACCCAAAACAACAAGGTAAATCTCACTGAGACAGATGACATAATTGCTACGGTGAGCAAACTCATGACAGTCAAAGGAAAGGATCCAGGATGGTGGTATGATACTTGTGCTACCGTTCATGTTTCATATGACAAATCAGCATTCAAGACCTATTCTGAAGTCAATGATGGACAAGAAGTTCAGATGGGAAATGAAGGACACTCAACGGTCGTGGAAACAGGTGATGTGGAAATCCAATTCACTTCAGGAAAGAAAGTAACTCTGACTAACGTACTTCACGTCCCGAATATGAGTAGGAACCTCGTCAGTGGAGTCTTGTTGGGTAAACCATGAATAAAATCTGTCTTTGAGTCGGGCAAATTAATTTTGACCCGTAATGGTGTGTTTGTTGGAAAGGGATATACCGATGAGGGTATGATCAAGCTTTGTATCATTCAAAATAATATCAATAAAGTTTCTACTTCTGCTTACATGATTGAGTCCTCTACTTTATGGCATAGTAGATTAGCGTATATAGGTATTAGCACTATGGAAAGATTAATTAAATCTGGATTAATTTCATGCAATTCTGAAGACTTAGATAAGTATGAAATTTGTGCAAAATCAAAATGATTAAAAAAAACCTTTTCACAGTGTAGAGCGTAATACCAACCTACTAGATTTAGTTCACTCTGATTTATGTGAATTTAATGGCACATTATCTCGAGGAGGTAATAAATATTTTATTACCTTCATTGATGATTGCTCTAGATTTACATATGTATATTTATTAAAGCATAAAGATGAAGCCTTTAATGCTTTTAAAATATACAAATCAGAGGTTGAAAATCAACTTGGTAGAAACATTAAAATACTTAAAAGTGATAGAGGTGGTGAATATTTTTCTTTTGAATTTAATACCTTCTGTGAAGAGAACGGTATTATTTACGAATGTTCTGCACCACGGACACCACAACAGAACGGACTAGCCGAAAGAAAAAATAGACCATATCAAGAAATGATAAATGCAATGCTAATGCATTCTGAATTATTATTTAGTTTGTGGGGAGAAGCTTTACTTACTTCATGTCATATAATGAACCGAATTCCTTTGAAGAAAACCGGTATTTCACCATATGAGATATGGAAAGGCCGTAAGCCTAATATCAGTTATTTTAGAGTGTGGGGGTGCATAGCTTATTACAAAAATATGGATCCTAAAAGGACCAAATTAGGTCCTCGTGGAATCAAAAGTGCTTTTGTAGGTTATGCTGCCAATAGTAAGGCATATAGACTTTTAAACTTAGAGTCTAACATTATTGTCGAATCCAGAGATATAGAATTTTTCGAGAACCTTATTACTAATAATAAGGATTCTAAGATTCTTGTTAATGAAGAGTCTCATGAGGAGAGCTCTTCACGGTTAGTTGAAAAACAACCCGAGCTTCGGATCAGCAAGAGAGTTCGAAAGGGTAAGGATCTAGGATCTGACAAAATAGATTCTCAACTAATTTCTTTTTACTTAGTAGAAGGAAATACAGAGAAATTTATTCGAAAGATTCCTATCATTCTTCAGGTGTAAGATGATCCTAAAACCTTTAAGGAAGCAATAGCTTCGCGGGACTCATCTTTTTGGAAAGATGATATCCAAGATGAGATGGATTCGATAATATCTAACCACACTTGGGAAATCGTCGATCTGCCCAAAGGGTCAAGACCTATTGGATGTAAGTGGGTGTTCAGGAGAAAGTATCATAGTGATGGTACTTTAAACACCTACAAGGCTAGACTAGTAGCCAAAGGATTTCGACAAAAAGAAGAAATTGATTATTTTGACACATATGCACCAGTAGCAAGAACGACTACAATTAGAATATTGTTTGCGTTAGCTTCATTGCATAATCTTAATGTTCATCAGATGAATGTTAAAACGACATTCTTAAATGGAGATCTCGATGAGGAGATTTACATGGAGCAACCGGAAGGGTTCGTGCTCCCGGGAAATGAACAAAAGGTATGCAAACTTGTTAAATCCTTGTACGGATTAAAACAAGCACCAAAGTAGTGGCATCAGAAATTTGACTCAGTCATAATTTCTAATGGCTTTGTTCACAATGTTTGTGATAAGTGTTTATACAGCAACAAGATGAGTGGAATTACAGAAACGAAGAGGTTTCTAACTTCCACATTCAAGATAAAAGATCTTGGAATAGTTGACACTATTTTTGGGATCAAAGTAATACAAAACAGTAGGGGTTTTGAACTTATACAGTCGCACTATGTTGAGAAAGTGCTAGACAAGTCCAAACACCTAAAGTTCAAAGAAGTAAACACTTCATTTGATCCAAGTGTTAAACTAGAATAGAATTCTGGAAGAGCCGTCGCTCAATTAGAATACGCAAGTGCTATTAGATGTCTTATGTATTTGATGCAATGTACAAGACCTGATATAGCATTTGCAGTTAGTAAAATGAGTAGATTTACCAGCAATCCTAATAATGAGCATTGGAGGGCTATCGGAAGAATTTTTGGTTATCTTTTGAAAACCAAGAATCTTGGATTACAGTATGGTAGATTTTCTGCCGTATTAGAAGGATATACCGACGCTAGTTGGATATCAAGTATCGGGGATAACAAATCTACGACAGGTTGGGTATTTACGCTTGCCGGAGGGGCAGTTTCTTGGAAGACCAAGAAATAAACGTCCATTACCTATTCGACCATGGAGTCAGAGTTTGTGGCTCTAGCTTCTGCAGGACAAGAAGCTGAGTGGTTGAGAGATCTTCTATTAAAAGTTCCGCTGGCTAAGGACAATGTATCAAAAGTGTCAATACATTGCAATAGTCAAGCTACTCTAGCAAGAGCCTACAACGAAGTGTATAATGGGAAGTCTAGACATATAAGTCTAAGACATACCTGCGTAAGGAAATTGATCAAAGATGGAATTATTTCTCTTACGTATGTGCGTACCAGCTATAATTTAGCTGATCTATTTACTAAACCACTAGCTAGAAATTTAGTAAAATCTACATCGAGAGATATAGGATTGAAACTCCTTGATTAAGAGTTCCAACAATAGTGGCAACCCAATCTAATGTTAAGAAAACCTTAACCTTAGCTTCAATGGGTAACAACAAACTGTTGATTTGGATGTATACGACATAATAATATCGACTGTTGCAATTTGAGGGTTGAGTTTATAAAACTCTTAATGAAGTTCAGTAATATTGACATGTATCTGTAAAGCAACAGAGATACTGAAAGAACTTCACCTATGTAAATTTAGAGATGGTGCCGTCTCAGTAAGATCTGGAATTTATCTTAAAGAATTCACGAGACAGGATCAGCACATGGCCATTAATAGTGCTAAGCGAGAGATATAGGCAATGAACTACAAAAGAATGTGTGTAAAGTAACACCGATTTTATCACAAGGAATAACTGGGTTCAAAGCCCAGCTACCAGAGATTTCGATAAAATTTTGTGTTGTATCTACTAAGGTTAGGTTCAAATCGAAAGATACCTAACTGTATTAACATTCTTTAAGTGATGTATTCTGGAATTTCTTTCCATCATTTATGGAACAAGTGGGGGATTGTTGGAATTAATTAATTCCATTTATTGTTCTTAAAGGATAAAAAGAAAGAGAAGGGACTTTAGTCCCACATCGAAAAAAGAGAAATATTTGAGAGTGCTTAAATAGGTATGTGCACTCATGAGGAGTGTGCAACAACAAAAGGGTTGCTAGTGGGTTGTAATGCCTGTGGTTCGTATTACGTATTTTTGGAATACATGTACGTATTTATTCTTGTATTGCATAATTTTCTTGCTTAATTTCCTTCCTGGGCTTGGTTTATTCTTGGTTTGGGTTGGCTTGGTTCGGTTTGGGATTGCTCTTGGTTTATCATGAACCAAGGGGTGAACCCCCTACCTACCACCACCACTACCATTTATTGACCCTTCTCCTTTCTCTCTCTTCATTTATCATCTTCTCCACCATTACTTCCGTACCTACCAGAGAGAGGGAGAGAGAGGTCTAGGCAAGTGCAACTTGCTTCATGGAGGAACTCCTATTTTATTGCTTCATTCTCTTCCTTTACAACATTCTAACTTACTTTAGAACTTAGCATTTTCACTTTCCATGGCTAGATTCTTCTAGATCTAAGTTTACTTATTTTCGGATTTCTTGGGTTTTGATCTACTTAATCCTGTTATTTCTGAGTTTTGAGGGTTCTATGTTGTAAAGAATCTCGTTCTACCCCATTTTGACCTATAGAAGTTCGGATTTGGGCTCCGGATGAAGGAGTTATGGAGCATGGAAACTTGGCTCTCATGGCATTCTTTTTCTCAAAATTTGGAGAAGAAGAACAGTACTTGACTTGACCGCATGAACATTTCATGCGGCAAGTGTTCTTCCAGCCGCATGGACTTTTCCCTACTTAGCCGCATATGAGCCCTTGCCTTCCTGGCTGCATGAACTTGTACTCCTAACTAGCCGCATGCATATTTGAGCCGCATGAGACCCTTTGCACTTCTAGTTGCATGAACTTAGCCCCAGCCGCATGAGGCTGAGACCAATGCAGCCGCATGTTCCCGCTCTCCGCGAGCCGCATAATCCCTCTATGTTCGGCCGCATATGCGCCCACTGTTTCGGGCCGCATGAGGACCATTTGAGCCGCATGAGGACCATTTGAGCCGCATAGACTGCTCCCCATTACTCTTAGCCGCAGGTTCCCTGTGCTCCCCAGCCGCATGAGATTCTCCCTTCCTGACCACATACGCTCCTGCAGCCGCATGCGCCGCGTGCCCGTGCTGCCTTGAGACCGATTTATCCGAGCCGTATGAACTCGAATTTTGAGCCGCATGAACCCATATCAATTCAGCCGCATGGACTGTTCTCTTCCAGCCGAATGAGATCATTCCTGGCCGCATGTGCCTTAGCCGCATGGCTCTTCTATAGCCCTGTATATTGATATTTTATTAGATATTTAACGTCCATTTTATATCCTTATGCCTTTTGTCCTGAACTTGAAAATCATGAATTCATTTGATATGTTTGGAATTGATAATTGAGCATGACCTGACAGTGACTCGTAGTGGTGCACTCCTGACATGACTAACATGACATGATAGTGGCCCGTCGTGGCATACTCCTGACAAGTACACTTGACATGATTATCTTGAACAGCTGTTGCGACGGCTACCTGACATGACATGACCTGTATAATTAATCCAGGATACCGTAGG
This sequence comes from Iris pallida, assembly GCA_029216955.1. NCBI lineage: Eukaryota > Viridiplantae > Streptophyta > Magnoliopsida > Asparagales > Iridaceae > Iris > Iris pallida. The sequence continues at coordinate 24,475,880 of JANAVB010044419.1, forward strand.
TGATTGTGCTTGTACAAATAATCCAGTCCTGTCTTGCATCATGTCTAGGAGGGGACTCCTGAGTACCACGGTCAGGAGTACCCACTAAAATGGACTAAGGCTAAATAACTAGATTAATACATTAGTCATAAAGAGATCTTCCAGCTACAGGCAATCCCGTTACCTGGGCACGCCTTGGGATCTGTAGCCTGCCGTCGAGTAGGGCATATTTTCAGTACACTTTTATGTGTTGCACCCTTCAAGCTACCTAAGGGTACATTCGTTTCCTAGACGATGTATCCACCTGAATTCAACTCTAAATCTCTTAACCCGGGTAACCTGGATGGTCTGCAGGGCATGTGGCTGTGGAATAATCTTACTGCATCTTGTTAGTAATTAGGCTTGTGACAACCCTAGTTAGTTAAAGTATCAAGCCATAATTCTTGTTTGGCCGTTTAATGATTGGATGGAGTCTAACCTGTCTAGTCTTGCCCTGATCCTGATTACTGCATGACCAGAATGCCTGTGTTTATTTTACCGATAAATGGTGAGAATTCCAAGTTCTGTTCAGATGAAGGGTTACAACCCCGGTCCTTGTTTGGTTTACGGGTTGTAACCTGGTTATCTGAAAAGTTCCATGGTTATCTCGTCGTATATCATCCTGATGTATTTTCTTATTTCATGTTCTTACTATATTTATACTCTTGTGCTGATTGTTGGTTTTAGTTCCTAAGTGAAGCTTCATTTGTGGCACTTGCTCTTTCTGGGATCTGACCCAGCTGGTTTTGTGTGGCCAGATTTCGGAGCAGCTCCGGAGGATCTACCGACCTTCCAGCCAGATGGTGGCCACTAGACGGAACCCTAGCAATGAGTGGGTTATTTTTGGCTCTCCCACTCTATTGTAAAAATATTCTTTTGAGGCGTTTAGCCGACGAGCACCTGTTTAGCTCGATTGTATTTACTTACTGTCTGCCTACGGGCTGTAACATGATTGACAAATCCTAGGGTTGATCATGTATGACTAAACTCTTGCTAGTCCTAACATTTTGTAATGACTAGCTTCATGATCAGCTGAATATGTAATGTTTGGGACGCCTTACTATTGTATATTTAATGATCATACTTCTTGTAACCTTTTACTTACTTGCTTGTGATTGAGACACTAGGCTTGTTCATGACCTTAAGAGACTGTTGGCTTGTAGATAAACTCTCATGTATCTAGACAGCCGTGACCGTATAGCGAGATGGATCTCATTTCATATACGTAGCTGGCTATGTCTGCCCCCGCTCTCCAGTATTCTGGTTCTGGGGCGTGACATGGTTTAAGTGGTGGCCCATGCAGGTCTTGTAAATCAAGATATGTGAGGGTTTACCGAATATATGTCTCAATCAGTATTCGTCCTTGATCTCTGCTCGTATCTTCTGAATCTCTGGATTTTTGTCCTGATCATATGCTTGTATCGTTGATCTGTCCTGGTCCTTCCTTATTGTTCCCTATGTCGTCTTCTTCAGCGGCATTGTTCGTGGTCCTACCGACCAGCAAGACGGAGCACCTCCCGCGGACCAGCAGCAACCTGGAGATCAAGCCCAGCATTCCGGAGTAGCCTCCAGAGTCGTGCCTTCTGGCGGAGAGCCACCAGTCCAGCCAGTTCAACCTGTAGAACATGATGACGGCACTTTGGTAGGACTCGTCAGGACCTTGATAGCTTCCCAAGATCGGCGTAGAGATGCGTTGCACCAGGCAGTGATGGATGCTTTGACCCGGGGTGGTCATCAGGGAAACAGCGCGGCCAACAGCTTCAAGCGCTTGAACCCTCCATTCTTCGACGGTAGTGAAGATGCTATCGCAGCAGATGCATGGCTTCAGGACACAGAGGTGATTCTAGAAGCAGCCAGGACCCCAGAGAATGAGAAGGTGGCCGTTGTGCGCCTGCAGTTATTAGATCTTGCCCGCAGCTGGTGGGCAGCGCAGGCCGTTGGATTAGCAGCACCCATTACTTGGGCAGTATTCAGAGAGAGATTCCAGACCAAATATTTTGATGCTGTAGCTCGGTATGATCTACAGATGAGGTTCACCAATCTGAAGCAGATGGGCAGGACGGTCGACGGATATGTGGCCGAGTTTTCCAGACTCAGTCGGTTTACTCCCACTTTGGTGGCAACCGAGTATGATAGAGCCCAGCGGTTCTAGCAGGGACTTCACCTGGAGATCTTGTTGGCAGTTGAGCAGTTTGAGCATCAGACTTTTGATGCAGTCTTGAGAGCAGCTATGAGGCATGAGTATACCTCCCAGAGGATTGTGGATAGGACCGGAGGTCGGAAGAGATCCCACGGCCAGATGAATCAGTCTTCAGCACCAGTCCCGGCAGCCAGGGCTTTGACTATTGGAGTTCCGAGGCGAGCGGCCTCAGTAACGTCGGTTCAGCATTCCACTTCGACGTACCCTCAGCAGCAGAAGCAGAAGCAATCTTTCGCAGTAGGTTGTTCTCATTGTGGGAAGCCAGGCCATGTAGTGACAGAATATCGCAGGGCACAAGAATTGTGTCTGGCTTGTGGAGCACCAGACCATAGGGTTGGATCCTGCCCGAATAGGGGTGGTTCATCATCGTCCAACCTTTCTAGCTCTTCGGTGAGAGGACCAGCTCTGGTCTAGCAGCAGCAGTATCCATTGTCGAGGCCCTTGCCGCCTCAGACCCAAGTGTTCCAGCAGCAGAACCCCCAGCAGTATGCACAAGTCCAAGCCCAGAGTCAGAGCAGGCAGCGAGGATTTCAGCAGAGGGGACCAGCACCCCGAGGGTACGGTCAGGCTATGGTGATAACCGTGGAGGAAGGATTGGCACCAAGAGAGGTAGTGGCAGGTACTATTCTCGTCAACTCATTTCCAGCTTCAACTTTATTTGATTCTGGTGCATCGCATTCTTTTATGTCTGCATGATTCGCGACACGGATAGGATTGGAGCCCGAGCCATTATCAGTAAGGCTCAATATACTTACTGGTAACGGACTTGTAGGAGTCGATAGGGTGTTTTCCTCGTGTCGGATCGTAGTTAACGGTAGAGAATTTCTCGCTAGATTAATAGAATTCCCGATGGCCGATTATGATGTGGTCTTAGGGATGGATTGGTTGAGGAACCAGTATGCTAGAATAGACTGCCACATTGGTAGGGTTGTTTTTAGCATTCCAGACGAGCCAGAGTTTTAATTTTCCAGAGGTGCAGTTGAGCCTTCTCCTCCAGTATTGCAGATGGCAGTAGCAGCAGTTCAGTTGCCCAAGATAGTCGATGAGTTCCCAGATGTTTTCCCAGAGGAGCTTCCCGGTATGCCTCCAGAGCGGGAGATCGAGTTCACTATCGACTTGATTCTCGGGACAGCCCCAGTGTCAGAGAGAGTCTACAGGATGGCGCCGTCAGAGTTGGAGATATTGTACAAGATGATTGAAGAACTCAGAACCAAGGGATTCATTTATGCTAGTGGATCGCCTTGGGGAGCCCCGATGCTTCTTGTGAAAAAGAAGGATGGTACGTCCAGGTTATGTGTTGATTATCGTACCTTGAACTCAGTGACAATCAAGAACAGATACCCTCTTCCGAGGATAGATGACTTGTTTGATCAACTCAGGGGGGCTTCAGTATTCTTGAAGATTGATTTGCGCTCAGGTTATCATCAGATCAGAGTCAGAGAGCAGGACATCCCGAAGATAGCTTTTAGATCGAGATATGGGCATTGGGAGTTCCTTGTTATGCCTTTTGGAGCAACCAATGTGCCGGCAGTATTCATGGACCTCATGAATCGTATCTTCATGCCTTACTTGGATCAGTTTGTGATTGTGTTCTTGGATGACATCCTGGTCTACAGCAAGAGTGAGACGGAGCATGAGCAACATCTCCGTATAGTTCTTCAGATCCTCAGAGAGCACCAGTTATATGCCAAGTTCAGTAAATACGAGTTCTGGCTCGATCGTATTTCGTACTTGGGTTATATCATCACCAGAGGAGGAGTAGAAGTAGATCCCCAGAAGATTATGGCTATTGAGTCATGGCCAATGCCCAGCACAGTCGTAGAAGTTTACAGTTTTCTTGGATTGGCCAGCTACTACCGGCGGTTTGTTTCAGATTTTGCTCGAATTTCAGCGCCATTGACACAGTTGACCCGCAAGGATGCACAGTTTGCTTGGACAGCAGAGTGTCAGAGTTCTTTTGAGCAGTTGAAGCGAGGCCTGATAACAGCTCCTATTCTCACGCTTCCAGATGGGACCGGAGGATTCTCAGTGTACTGTGATACTTCAGGCAGAGGTTTAGGATGTGTTCTGATGCAGCATGGGAAGGTAATAGCTTATGCGTCACGACAACTTCATGATCATGAGAGGAATTACCCAACCCATGACTTGGAGCTGGCAGTAGTGGTATTTGCACTTAAGTTGTGGAGGCACTACTTGTATAGAGACAGGGTAGAAATTTTCATCGACCACAAGAGCCTGAAGTATGTTTTCACCCAGAAGGATCTTAACATGCGTCAGATAAGGTGGCTGGAGCTTCTTGTGGATTATGATGTCAACCTGCAGTATCATCCTGGGAAGGCCAATGTTGTTGCGGATGCATTGAGCAGGAGAGCGAGAGTTTATTTTCTAACAGCACAACCAGAGATGTTAGCAGATCTTCAGAAGATGGGTATTAAAGTTATTCTCCCTTCCAGTGTGGCATTGATGGCCAGTATGCAAGTTCAGTCCACTATAGTGGATAGGATCCGGATGGCACAGTCCACAAATTCCAAGCTTCAGCGGCTCAGAGCCGAGTGTGAGGCAGGACGAAGACCAGAGTTATGCATTCATGAGAATGGTACACTTCGACAGGGTAATCGTCTTTGTGTACCCGATGGAGATATCAGACAGGAGATCATGTCAGAGGCTCACAGTTCTCAGTATTCCATCCATCCTGGCAGTACAAAAATGTACCGTGATATCCGGCAGCATTTCTGGTGGAATGGCATGAAGCGGAAGATAGCTCGGTTTGTCTCTCGGTGTTTGGTTTGCCAACAAGTTAAAGCCGAACATCAGAGACCGGCTGGACTTCTTCAGCCCTTGCCAATTCCGGAATAGAAGTAGGAGCATGTGACCATGGATTTCGTGACTGGATTACCTAGATCCCCAGCTGGTAGAGATGCTATTTGGGTTATAGTTGATCGGCTCACGAAAGTGGCTCACTTTCTTCCGTTCAGAGTTGGTCAGTCGACGGCTCAGCTAGCGGAGATGTATCTTAGGCAGATCGTCAGATTACACGGCATTCCTGTCAGTATCACCTCGGATCGAGATTCAAGATTTACGTCGCACTTTTGGCGTAGCTTGCAAGAGAGTTTGGGAACTCATCTCCAGTTCAGTTCAGCATATCACCCGCAGACAGATGGCCAGTCGGAGCACACGATCCAGACTCTTGAAGACATGTTGCGGTCTTGCACACTTGACTTCGGTGGTTCATGGAAAGATCACTTGCACCTGGTAGAATTCTCGTACAACAACAGCTTCCAGGCCAGTATCCAGATGGCACCGTTCGAGGCACTGTATGGCAGGAAGTGTAGATCTCCGTTAGCCTGGGATGATGTTGGAGAGAGGTAGATGCTCGGTCCAGAAATGATAGCCCAGACAGTTGAAGTGATCAGAAGAGTTCGGGATCATCTTCGAGTTGCCCAAGATCGCCAGCGTCATTGGGCCGATTCTCATCGGCACCCTCTCGAGTTTTCGGTCGGCGATCATGTATTCTTGAGGATTTTGCCTAACCATGGCGTCATTCGTTTCGGCGTACGGGAAAAGCTTAGTCCTAGGTATATAGGACCGTTCGACATTCTGGAGCGAGTAGGAGATGTATCCTATCGTCTCGCTCTTCCGCCGTCGTTAAGCGAGGTGCATGACGTGTTCCATGTATCCCAATTACGACGGTATATCCCAGATTCGAGCCACATCCTAGATCATACGAAATTGGTTGTTGGTACCAACCTTTCGTATGAGGAGAGGCCCGTGTCTATATTGGACCGGAGATAGAAGATCCTCAAGAACAAGACTATCAAGTTAGTCCGAGTTGCTTGGGGTCATCACTCTTTGGGGGAGTCAACGTGGGAGCGTGATGATGATATCCGATCGCGATATCCCGACTTGTTTGACTCGTGAGGTATAATGTCTTTCTTATGCCTCATGCCTTCGATTCCTTGCTTGAATGAGTGATTGTCTGCCTAGTTATAGCTTGCATGTGATTAATGTAGCTTGTCAATGCTCCTCTAGCCTCTTGATTAAATTCCGAGGACGGAATTCTTTTAAGGTGGATAGAGTTGTAATGCCTGTGGTTCGTATTACGTATTTCTGGAATACGTGTACGTATTTATTCTTGTATTGCATGATTTTCTTGCTTAATTTCCTTCCTGGGCTTGGTTTATTCTTGGTTTGGGTTGGCTTGGTTCGGTTTGGGATTGCTCTTGGTAAATCATGAACCAAGGGGTGAACCCCCTACCTACCACCACCACTACCATTTATTGACCCTTCTCCTTTCTCTCTCTTCATTTATCATCTTCTTCACCATTACTTCCTTACCTACCAGAGAGAGGAAGAGAGAGGTCTAGGCAAGTGCAACTTGTTTCATGGAGGAACTCCTATTTTATTGCTTCATTCTCTTCCTTACAACATTCTAACTTACTTTAGAACTTGGCATTTTCACTTTCCATGGCTAGATTCTTCTAGATCTAAGTTTACTTATTTTCGGATTTCTTGGATTTTGATCTACTTAATCCTGTTATTTCTGAGTTTTGAGGGTTCTATGTTGTAAAGAATCTCGTTCTACCCCATTTTGACCTATAGAAGTTCGGATTTGGGCTCCGGATGATGGAGTTATGGAGCTTGGAAACTTAGCTCTCATGGCGTTCTTCTTCTCAGAATTTGGAGAAGAAGAACAGTACTTGACTTGACCGCATGAACATTTCATGCGGCAAGTGTTCTTCCAGCCGCATGGACTTTTCCCCACTTAGCCGCATATGAGCCCTTGCCTTCCTGGCCGCATGAACTTGTACTCCTAACTAGCGGCATGCATATTTGAGCCGCATGAGACCCTTTGTACTTCTAGTTGCATGAACTTAGCCCCAGCCGCATGAGGCTGAGACCAATGCAGCCGCATGTTCCCGCTCTCCGCGAGCCGCATAATCCCTCTATGTTCGGCCGTATATGCGTCCACTGTTTCGGGCCGCATGAGGACCATTTGAGCCGCATAGACTGCTCCCCATTACTCTTAGCCGCAGGTTCCCTGTGCTCCCCAGCCGCATGAGATTCCCCTTTCCGGACCGCATACGCTCCTGCAGCCGCATGCGCCGCGCGCCCGCGCTGTCTTGAGACCGATTTATTCGAGCCGCATAAACTCGAATTTTGAGCCGCATGAACCCATATCAATTCAGCCGCATGGACTGTTCTCTTCCAGCCGAATGAGATCATTCCTGGTCGCATGTGCCTTAGCCGCATGGCTCTTCTATGGCCCTGTATATTAATATTTTATTAGATATTTAACGTTCATTTTATATCCTTACGCCTTTTGTCCTGAACTTGAAAATCATGAATTCATTTGATATGTTTGGAATTGATAATTGAGCATGACCTGACAGTGACCCGTAGTGGTGCACTCCTGACATGACTAACATGACATGATAGTGGCCCGTCGTGGCGCACTCCTGACAAGTACACCTGACATGATTATCTTGAACAGCTGTTGCGACGGCTACCTGACATGACATGACCTGTATAATTAATCCTGGACACCGTGGGCGATTGTGCTTGTACAAATAATCCAGTCCTGTCTTGTATCATGTCTAGGAGGGGACTCCTGAGTACCACGGTCAGGAGTACCCACTAAAATGGACTAAGGCTAAATAACTAGATTAATACATTAGTCATAAAGAGATCTCCCAGCTACAGGCAATCCCGTTACCTGGGCACGCCTTGGGATCTGTAGCCTGCCGTCGAGTAGGGCACATTTTCAGCACACTGTCATGTGTTGCATCCTTCAAGCTACCTAAGGGTACATTCGTTTCCTGGACGATGTACCCACCTGAATTCAACTCTAAATCTCTTAACCCGGGGAACCTGGATGGTCTGCAGGGCTTGTGGCTGTGGAATAATCTCACTGCATCTTGTTAGTAATTAGGCTTGTGACAACCCTAGTTAGTTAAAGTATCAAGCCATAATTCTTGCTTGGCCGTGTAATAATTGGATGGAGTCTAACCTGTCTAGTCTTGCCCTGATCCTGATTACTGTATGACCAGAATGCCTGTGTTTATTTTACCGATAAATGGTGAGAATTCCAAGTTCTGTTCAGATGAAGGGTTACAACCCCGGTCCTTGTTTGGTTTACGGGTTGTAACCTGGTTATCTGAATAGTTCCATGGTTATCTCGTCGTATATCATCCTGATGTATTTTCTTATTTCCTGTTCTTACTATATTTATACTCTTGTGCTGATTGCTGGTTTTAGTTTCTAAGTGAAGCTTCCTTTGTGGCACTTGCTCTTTCTGGGATCTGACCCAGCTGGTTTTGTGTGGCCAGATTTCGGAGCAGCTCCGGAGGATCTACCGACCTTCCAGCCAGATGGTTGCCACTAGACGGAACCCTGGCAACGAGTGGATTATTTTTGGCTCTCCCACTCTATTGTAAAAATATTCTTTTGAGGCGTTTAGCCGACGAGCACTTGTTTAGCTCGATTGCATTTACTTACTGTCTGCCTACGGGCTGTAACATGATTGACAAATTCTAGGGTTGATCATGTATGACTAAACTCTTGCTAGTCCTAACATTTTGTAATGACTAGCTTCATGATCAGCTGAATATGTAATGTTTGGGACGCCTTACTATTGTATATTTAATGATCATACTTCTTGTAACCTTTTACTTACTTGTTTGTGATTGAGACACTAGGCTTGTTCATGACCTTAAGAGACTGTTGGCTTGTAGATAAACCCTCATGTATCTAGACAGCCGTGATCGTATAGCGAGATGGATCCCATTTCATATACGTAGTTGGCTATGTCTGCCCCCGCTCTCTAGTATTCTGGTTCTGGGGCGTGACATGGGTGACCATTGGTTGTTTTATCTTCTTCATGAAAATGTAGCCGGTGTTGCCACCGGCAACACCGGCTCGGGCTCGGGCACGGGCTCGAGCGTAGAGGCGATAGTGACGCATTGTATATATACTACAGATTTCTGAGTCTAAAACACATGGAATCTCAGTATTCATTCTCTCTTTCTTTTCTCTTCCAAAGATTTCCAGAAAGGTGTTCTTCCCTACGCCGGTATCTCACAACGTCTGGTGAACCTCCGGCAGAATGCTGTTTTATCCTGAGTGTTCTGGCGTGCTGACTCCAAGATGTTACCGGAGTGCCCGAAATACTTTAAGAAAAGTGCTGCTAAATGCACGATTCAAGTCTCGACGACATTTTCAATTTTGCAGAACTCAAAAGTGAAGTACAAGCAATTTCTAACATCTTCTATATATCATGTTTTTCCAGCAGCACTAGTTATGAACAATTATGATTGAGACATGATGTAGTTTTTTTCATATCAGCTCTCTTCTTAAAAGCAGTAAGTTAAGCATTTGTTTCTCGTAGCTGCAAGTATTTATTTCCTAATAGCATTAAGCATTTGTTTCTCGTAACCGTTATGATATTTGTCTTCCAAAAATAATAATTAGATGATGTCATTTTTCACTGACAAATTTTAACATTCATAATATTAATGTTTGTGTTAATTTAATGTTAATGTTGTTATTAATTTAATGTTAAATTATTTTCAATCATGGGTGTCCCAAAATGGGAGCCAAATATCGTTTTTGTTCTCTCATAATAGCGAATATAAAAAGAAATACATCGTGGAAGCAGAAGTAAAGGAAATGAATTACAAAATACATGTTATTAGGGGTGAGCAAGATTCGATTTTGGACCCAAACCGAATCTAACCGAGCCGAATAAGAGATTCGATTCAGTTTAGAAAGAATTCAGGTTTTAAAAATACTAAATTTTCTTATTCAGTTTCGGTTTTGAATTTTGGTCTCGATTTTAAACTGAAAACCAAATAAGAAAATTTAGTTCATATATATATATATATATATATATATATATATATATATATACACACACACACACACACACACACACACACACACACACACACACGAAATAAAATTAGGTATATTTAGTACTATATATATTAAAAAAAATGCAAATAAACCGAATAAATACAAAACTGAACCAAATTAATTCGGTTCGATTTGATTTCGTTATGGGCCAATTCGGTTCGATTTAGATTTTGCTTATTGGTTTTTGGTTATTAGGTCCAATTTGAACCAAATTAACGGAATGCTCAACTCTACATGTTATCCTAATTTACATGCTATCCTAGTTGGGCAATTGTTATAAAAATAATAATTATTATTATGTAAAAATATTGTGAAGATACATGGGTTAAAATTGTATAGTATATATGCTAACATTCTGATACAAAAGAAATCAAGATGAGCAACAGAAAATACAGCGAGCGAGCTTGTGCAAAATCTCATGTATGTCAAATTGCAAATCCTAGTCTAGTCTAGTCTAGCTAGCACTGCGACGACACTTGTTCGTCGTTGCACTGCTTATGCATCCGCGGCGAGCCGTGCTGCTGCACCCGCACGCCGAGCGCGTGCACCCTGAACTTGCTGCAGAACCTGTCCCAGAACCCCTTATTGTTAGTGTTCGTGTTCGGGCTCGGGCTCGACTTCCCGCCGTGCTTCTGCAGCTCCTCCTTCAGCTTCCAGCACTCCCTCTCCAGCTCCCACACCCGCATCTTTATCTCCTCCTCCTCGTCCCCGTGCTGCTCCACCGTTATCTCCGACTGGACCGCGCTCTTCTTGGACTGCGCTGCCGCTGCGCTGGTCATTCGGGGAGCCCCGGCGCCGCTGCCGCCGCCGTCGAGGTTGTCCGATACGTAGAACCATCCCGCAATCGTCGTGCGGAGGCGCAGCTGCTCGAAGAACAGCACCTGCACGATCACCCTCAGCGGGAGCCTCTCGTTCTGGGCCGCGTGCGTGCACGCCTCCAGGGACAGCTTCTGGCAGTCCATCAGCTGGCACAGCTGCTCCCGGTCCGCGTCCGACACCCACGGGTGGGACTGCAGCATGCACGAATAATTGGATCGATAATCATAATAACCAAGTGACACGACACGGACACGGATACGACACCGGTTTGTCCTAGTGTAATTTGACTCGTCCAGTTTGTGTTCGCTATGTATCCAAATTGTGTCAGACACGATACAGTAAGTGCACGGTGGCAAGGATACGGAAGGACACTACGACACGGACACGACACCCGGTCTGTCCGTGTGTAATTTGAATTGACAAGTTTGTGTTCGCTACGTATCAAATATGTGTCAGACACGATACAGTAAGTACATGGTATCTATTTTGATGTGTCCGACACGATATGGCCCGGATTATCAGAGTGCTTCCTATAGTGACATCGGATTTGAATGGAATTGTAAAGATGAGAATCACCTTAAGATAAATATCGATTGCCCGGTAGATGCCGTCGTCGGAAAGTCTCGCGTAGCTCGGTACTGCGGCCGCCAGCGACTGGAACCTGAGGAACTTCAGGTTCACATCCGTCGCGACTTCCGCAAGGTACCCATCGACGAGCTTCGCCACCGCAGTCACCGGCGTCAGAGCCGACGAAGTATCCGGCATCTCCAACACTATCGCCGGACTACAGCTCACGTCGCCGTTGACGGCGGACTGATACTCCGACACGAAGCTCTCCACGATCCTCTGGACGCAGTCTACGTCGTAGAGCGTCTCGACGGAGTAGCCCTGCAGGTTCGGTATCAGAATGTCCTCCAACGCAGCGTAGTCCAGCTGCGCCCCGATCCTCCTCTCCAGGCTCTCGCAGCACGAGGGGCTCGCGTGTAGGATCATCGCGGCGCGGAGCAGCGTGGCCAGGAACCTCGTCGAGCACGCGGCCTTCTCCGTCGGGAGCAGCTCGAAGATCTCGTGGACGATTGTTCTTTCTTCGCTCTCCGGGACTGAAGTAGGCTGCGGCACGCTGCTCACTACTGTCAAATGCTTTGTTGCGTAGCTCTTCAGTGAGCCCGCTATGGTTTCCGGTCTCATGCCTCTCGATCGGATCCCCAGGATGAACCGCTTGTACATCGGCAGGCTGAGCGTCGAGGCGTCTTCGTACCACCAGTCGGCCTTCGGCGACCGGGGCTTCTCTCCAGCGGCGTTGATCCCATTCCACATCGCTCTCCCGGTCGGGCTCTCTGAGCTGGCGATCGTGCTGCCGACCAGGGGCCAGCCGAATATGGTCGGGTCGGCACAGGCCTTGGCCGCCAGTGCGTCGATGCACCTCGACACGATGCCCAGCTCTTCGGCGAGGGGGAGGAGGAGCTCGCACATCTCGAGAACCCGCATCGTGTCCCTCCAGTGCTTGTCGAAGACCTCGCCGAGGAAGCCGTCGGCCTGCGCTGCGAGGTTTCCTTCCACCAGGTCCTCGGTCATGCGGAGGTGGCCGGCAGCGCAGCGCAGGGGGACGGCGTTGAGGGCGTTGAGCTCGAATCTCACGTCGTAGCAGAACTTCGCGACGAGCTCGAACGTCTTCGGCCCTCCGGGGAGGTCGTGAATATGCAGAACGCAGCCTCTTCCGTCCTCGCTATGGAACTCGTTGATCATCTTCTGAAGCAGACCACTCCTACTAAGCAATGGAAACTGAAAAAAAAAAAAAAAAAAGGAAAAAAAATTCAAGTGTATATTCAGAAACAAAAATGCTACGTTGTCCGCGGACTTGGACCGCAGTCCTAGCTCTCGGGCCACATGTCGCCTCCCGATTGGCCTCTCTCCTGCTAACTTTCGGGCCCACCAGTCCCCCGGCCAATCAGGAGGCGATACGTGGCCCGCGGGTCAGGACTGCGGTCCAAGCCCACGGGCAACGTAGCACTTCCGATTCGGAAATGATATTTTGCTCGCGGTCTATGTCGACTGCGAGCATGACTGTCCTGCCACTGGCCCTCCTAGCTCGGATCCACCACCAAAATTTCGTCCAATGGAAGGCCGACACGTGGTGGACGGACCAAAACTGCGGATCAGTCAGCAACATAGTAGCATACATTCATTAAAGAGCATAAACACATGAAATCTATGTTGCACCGATACAGACACAGAAACGAATAAGGACACGACGTGGATACGGGGACACAGGACGTACCTTGTGAAGATGGAAGGATATTTCTCCTATGTTGATGGTAACATCACTTGGGAGGTCATTCTTGCATGTCCTACGTACACAAGAACACATGCATGAAACTTGACACAATCAACATTTTTTTTTTGAACACTAAAAAAAGAATTCTTGATACCATGTTTGTCCTTCAAGCTGAAATGCTTCTGCTTTGGATCCTAGATTCCTTGTAGCCATGAGAGAGAGTGAGAAAGAGGAGAGAGAGAGAGGAGGAGGAGGAGGAGGAGGAAGAAGAAAATTGTAGGTATTGTTGTCTAAGTAGAAGAATTCTCTCACTGAAACATGTGGCAGATGTATTAGTAAGGTCCGGGTCTAAAGGAATTCCTCACTAAAGCCCACCTCCTTCAATTCCTCTCTAAGCTCCATATGCCTCCACAATTAATTTTTATTACACCCGGATCTATTTATTTAGGGTCTGCTTAGACAATTGTAAGGGTAGAGTACCGGTTAGGAGCGGTTTTGAGAGGTCCAATTTTGAATGGTTTTAAGTAGCGGCTTTTAAACTAATCCAACCCATGCTTGGTAATCCATTAACGAACGGTTCTGCAAGTTTTTTACACGAGTAAAATTACCTATATGTCCATGTATAAATAAAATAATAAAAATACATAAAATAATAGAAACGCCTGAATGAAAGTAGGAAAAAATATTTTAAAATTTACCGGAGAAAGTAACCGTAGTTTGAAAAAAGTAGAAGAAAAACACAGATGAGAAAGAGGAAAAAAAAAATAAGGTAAGGTAATTAGTAGTTATTATTATATATTTTTTGTGAGGATATAAATGTAATAAAATAAGAAAATTGTTCAAAATCTATCGATTTGGGGTGTTTATAAAAACACATAAAATTACATTACGTCAGTTTTGGAAGATTTTTGAGCCGACGTAATGTAATTAAAACACTTCATAAACGGTCGGTTCAAAAACACCACAAAACCGGTAAAAACACCATTACCAAGGCCCTTAAAGGTTATTTTTCCCGTATATTATTCAAAATTTACATTTATATATGTCTTTATATTGTTCTTTAGACCTCATCCTAACGGTAGACTTGGACTGACTATTAGTTCTTGTTTAGATCTTCATACTATTAGTTCTTGTTTAGATCTTCATACTATTCGAAATTTATGTTTAGTTTTATATACGGTCTAGTATATTATATTCAAAATTTGTTTTAGGTCTACAAGATCCAAATTCTCTTATGGATAATATGAAAATGTAAACGTAAATATCGAATATTATATGAGACCCTAACACTTAATAACCATCTGTTTAAACTTAGACTAATGGGTTTTCACACAACTGTAATATCAATAGTTCATTGGAGTCCAGGTATGAAAGGTATGCAACAAATATCATAATAATGTTGTTTACAGCTATTTGTCACGGACTTAGTGTTTTTGCTAGCACTTCGTCCCGTGCGGCGCACTGTCTTTCTCCTCAAAGACTCGTGCAAGCCTTTCCGTCCCGACTTAGCTAGATCGCTAAGAAAACTAGAATAGTGGAGCAAAGATGGGACTAGTAAGAATCTCTTTATTGACTTGGAGAATGCTTACAATTTTTAGGTGATAAGGAACAAATGAGAGCCTCCCCCTTTTATAAGTGCTCATAGAGCAATACAAGGAAAGTCCTGGAAGGAATATTCCAAGGATTATTACATTCTACCATAACTGGAATGGCATATTCCAGGTTTATTCCTTAGCAACATAAATAGAAACTTCAAGGGCCTTCCAGAAGCTTCTTGGACCTCCTAGAACGATCTTGGGCCTTCCGGAGAGATCCACAATCTTCTAGAGCCTTCCGCCATCTTCTAGAATGTTTTGGAAGCTTCCCGCATAACTTTGGTCCGCGAAAAGGTTATGCAACTGGGCCTCGGACGGGGTGCAATATTTGGGCCGTTACATTCTCTCCCACCTAAGGCGTTGACGCCCTCATCAACCATGCTCGCTGAGAAACGCCTGGATCGCTGAGAAACGCCTGGATCTCGGCTTCGAACTGATGCAGCGTATCAGCACGTTTCCAACTAGACTCGCCGTAAGGCAAGCCCTTCCACTGGATGAGGTACTCCACATACGGGGACACGCCTCGTCGCCGAATGGTCCTCCTGTTCAGCACGGCTTCCACCTCCTTGTCGAAGGAAGTCGTCATGGTCGCCGTCGGTCGCTTCGAAACTCCTCGCTAGGGATCCTCCAAGTCTGCATGGTACGGCTTCAAGCAACTTGCATGGAAGACTGGATGAATCTTCAGCTTGGCAGGGAGTTCAAGCTTGTAGGCCACCTTGCCTACTTTTTTGAGCACGGGGAAGGGGCCTTCATACTTCCGAATTAGTCCTTTGTGCACCTTGCGAAACACCTTGAACTGTTGTGGTTGCAGCTTCACTAGCACCATGTCCCCCTCCTTGTACTCAACCGGCCTTCGTTTCGCGTCGGCCCACTTTTTCATCTTCCTCGCGGCCTTCTCCAGAAATGCCTTGGCAATGTCCGCCTTTGCCTTGAATTCTGAAGTGAACTGGTTGGCCGCGGGACTTCTACTCGAGGACCCCGCACTCAGCGTGTGCGGGGCAAGCGGTTGGCGACCCATTACCAACTCAAATGGACTGCTGTGTGACGACTCGCTCCGTTGAAGATTGTAGCAGAACTGAGCGACGTCGAGGTGATGCACCCAATCCCTCTGGTTGGCACTCACAAAGTGCCGCAAGTACTCCTCGAGTAACGAGTTGACCCGCTCGGTCTGCCCGTCCATCTGCGGGTGGAAGCTGGTCGAGAAGTGTAAGTCCGTCCCGAGGATTTTGAACACTTCCGTCCAGAATTTCCCCGTGAAGCGGGGGTCTCGGTCGCTGACAATATTGACCGGGATGCCCCAGAACTTCACCACGTGACTGATGAATAGTCGCGCGGCCTCCTCTGCTGTGCAGTCCGTCAAAGCAGCAATGAAGGTCACGTACTTTGAGAACTGGTCCACCACCACGAGAATGGACCCAAGCGTCCCCACTCTCGGCAGGGCGGAGATGAAGTCCATCGAAATGCTCTCCCACGGCCGACTCGGCACGGGAAGAGGCTCCAGCAGGCCCCGGGCTTATGATGATCCACCTTGTCCTGTTGGCACACAAGACAAGTGCGAACATAGTCCTCCACATCTTCGCGCATGCGAGGCCAGTAGTATGCGGCCTCCAGTAGCGCCAAGGTTTGCTTCTGCCCCGGATGTCCAGCCCACTTTGTGACATGACACTCCTTGAGCAGCTGTCTCCGCAAGCCACTCCACCTAGGCACGACCACCCTGTCGCCCTTGGTGTAGAGAAGTCCGTCTTTCAGCCAGAACCTTCTCGTCTTGCCCTCCTTGGCAAGCATCACTATGGCCAGCGTTAGTGGGTCCTCCATGATTTCCACTCGAACACGGTCCAGAACGTCCCCCTTGAGCAAGCACACAGATGCGAGCTCGGCCTTCCTGCTAAGCGCATCGGCCACCTGATTTTTTTTGCCGGGTTTGTACTGCAACGCCATGTCGAACTCGGCTAGAAAATCTTGCCATCTCGCCTGCTTCGGAGATAGCTTCTTTTGGGACTGGAAGTAGCTCGTGGCAACATTGTCCGTCATGACCACGAACTTGGTGCCGAGGAGGTAGTGCCGCCATGTCCTCAAGCTATGTACGACCGCGGTCATCTCCTTCTCCTGCACCGTGTAGCGCCGCTCAGTGTCATTCAGCTTGCGGCTCTCGAACGCAATGGGGTGTCCTTCCTGCACCAATACCCCACCGATGGCGAAGTTGGACGCGTCCGTGTGCACTTCGAACGCCTTGGAGTAGTCCGGTAGAGACAAGACCGGCTCCTCCGTCACATCCCGCTTCAGTGCCTCGAATGCCTCCTCGCATCGGGGCGTCCAGCTCCACGCCCGATCCTTCCGCAGCAGATCGGTCAGAGGCGCTGCGATGGCAGAATATCCTCGGATGAACCGCCGGTAGTAGTTCGCCAAGCCAAGAAACGATCGCAGCTCCGTCGGCTTGGTGGGAGCCTCCCACTCCCGTATGGACTGGACCTTTGCGCCGTCCATCCATATCTTGCCACGCCCGATACAGTGCCCCAAGAACGACACCTCTTCTTGTGCGAATGAGCACTTCTCCCGCTTGACGAAGAGTTCGTTCTTCCTTAGCACCTGGAAGACAGTCTTCAAATGCTCGATGTGCTCCTCTATCGTGTTTGAGTACACGACGATGTCGTCGAGGTAGACCATGACGAACCGATCCAGGTAGGGATGAAAGAGCTTGTTCATCAAAGTACAAAAAGTTGCAGGAGCATTTGTTAGACCAAAAGGCATAACCATAAACTCATATGCGCCATACCTCGTCACGCATGCCATCTTAGCCTCGCCGCCCTCTGCAATCCGGACTTGATAATACCCCGAGCGCAGATCAAGTTTGGAGAAGTATCTCGCGCCTCCCAATTGGTCGAACAAGTCCGCCACCAACGGGATAGGATATTTGTTCTTGACGGTTACCTTGTTTAGTGCACGATAGTCGATGCACAAACGAAGGCTTCCGTCCTTCTTCTTCTGGAACAGCACCGGTGCACCATACGGAGCCTTTGACGGTCTGATGAATCCCGCGTCCAGCAGCTCCTTGAGTTGCTTCTTCAACTCGTCCAGCTCGGGCGGGGCTATACGATATGGAGCCATGGCGGGCGGCTTCGTGCCCGGCTCCAACTCGATGGCATAGTCTACCTCCCTCCGCGGAGGTAGCCTCTTTGGCAACTCCTTTAGCATGACGTCCCCAAACTCCACAAGGACGTCATCGATCTCAGGCGGAAGATCCCCCTGCACGGGTGCCTCCTCCGTCTTGAGCACAGCAAGGTAAGTCATCTCTCCGTGTCGCATCCCCTTCTTGAGTTATAATGCGGAGAGAGCCTTCCCTTTCGCAAGCTCGCCTCGTGCAGTTGTCACCATGCACGGAGAGCTCTCCTCCATGATCCCGACGACTCCCAGATGCGGCATTGGGACTGCCTTTGCCGAAGTGAGGAAGTCCATCCCAAGGATCATGTCGAAGTCGTCCAGTGGTGCTGCCGTGAGACTGATGACACCCGTCCAGTCTCCCACTTGGATCTTCACCCCTTTGGCCACCCCCTGCACGGGACGCGCCTCAGAGTTGACTGCCTTTATCGTGCTTGAGTCTTTTTCTAGCGCCAAACCCAAGTGTCGGACCTCCGCGCCTGAGATAAAGTTGTGGGTTGCCCCCGTGTCGACCATCGCCCTGGTGTTGTGGCCGTTGATCTTCACGTCCACGTACATCAACTCTCGATTCGGGGTCTTGGACACTACCGCCTTGCTCTTCAAAGCATTCAACAGGCGCAGGGCGCCCATGTGAGCCCCCTTCTTAGGCTCCTGGTCCTCGGCCTCCTCGTCTTGGACCGCGTTCACCCTCTTGCCCTTGTTCGGACAGTCTCGTGCGAGGTGATTTCCACCGCACACATAGCACTCGATCTTTCGCTCCGTCGAAGGCTTTGCTTGTGGCTTGTCCTTCGGCGGCGGACCTCCCTTTTCGTTGTTCTTCTTCGCTCCCCCACCATTGAACTTGGTGGTGGTCTTTTCCTTGGGCTTTGGGACATCGCTCCGTCGATACTCCATCAGCTTCTTGGCTGCCGCAACAGCCGTGTTCAGATCTGACACATCTTGCCTCTGCAATTCTTGTGCCGTCCATAGTTGTAGACCCTCCAGAAATGCGAACAGGCGATCCTCTTCGCCCATATTGGAAATGGTGAGCATCAGGCGGGTGAACTCCGCCACATACTCCTTGATCGTCCCGGTGTGCTTGAGTTGACGCAAATTCTGTCTTGCGACATACTCCACATTCTTTGGGTAGAATTGAGACTTAATCTCCTTCTTGAGATCCTCCCAAGTCTCGATCTTGCAGAGCCCTTTTTCTATATCGATGAACCTGCGTCGCCACCACAGCGTAGCATCATCAGAAAAATATAGGGACGTTGTGTTTACCTTGTCGGTCTCATCCTCGATGCGGACCGCCTTCAGGTAACGCTCGACGTTCCAGATGAAGTTATCCACCTCCTTCGCGTCTCGTACGCCAGTGAAGGATTTGGGTTCTGGATACTTCATCCTCTGCGTCGACTCCCTCCTCGGAGTCGGACCACCAGCAATGGCCCTCTCGAGGACCTCCGCCTTGGTTTGTAGCTCCTTGCGTAGTTCAGCAATCTCCGCCTTTATGGCCTTTCGTTCCTCCTCGAACTCGGCCTGCATCTCGCGGAGATGCTCTCGGAACTCCATCATAGCCGTGGTGACATCCGCCTCCAAACCCTGGGCGAATTCCTCGTGAGCCATTTGGTTCTGCTCCACTTGATACTCGACGCCCGTCACGCCTTTTTCCAGCATCTCAACCCGGTCAGCCAACTCGCCAAGGGCCCGTTCCAGCAACGGTTCCTTGTCCTTGCCCTTCTTCGAGGTCTTCGCCTTCTCCTTAGGCGATGAGGGTTGTGCCGGTTCCTCGTTGATGATGGCTTCGGTCGAAGACATGACGGCGATCGAACCTTTGCTCTGATACCACTTGTCACGGACTTAGTATTTTTGCTAGCACTTCGTTCCGTGCGGCGCACTGTCTTTCTTCTCAAAGACTCGTGCAAGCCTTCCCGTCCCGACTTAGCTAGATCGCTAAGAAAACTAGAATAGTGGAGCAAAGATGGGACTAGTAAGAATCTATTTATTGACTTGGAGAATGCTTACAATTTTTAGGTGGTAAGGAACAAATGAGAGCCTCCTCCTTTTATAAGTGCTCATAGAGCAATACAAGGAAAGTCCTGGAAGGAATATTCTAAGGATTATTACATTCTACCATAACTGGAATGACATATTCCAGGTTTATTCCTTAGCAACATAAATAGAAACTTCAAGGGCCTTCCAGAAGCTTCTTGGGCCTCCTAGAACGATCTTGGGCCTTCCGGAGAGATCCACAATCTTCTAGAGCCTTCCGCCATCTTCTAGAATGTTCTGGAAGCTTTCCGCATAACCTTGGTCCGCGAAAAGGTTATGCAACTGGGCCTCGGGCGGGGTGCAACATTTGGGCCGTTACATATTGCTGTAAAGGAAAATAAAAATCAATTCCTAATGTTACAACGGCTACTTGCTCCTCTTCATGTCATTTTTAATAGCCATGATGAAATATCAATTTTTTTCATTAACACCATTCATTGCATTGGGGTAATGGGCTGCCTATATATTGAAACCTCCTTTTCTTCTCTAATACATAGAAATTCTTCTTGAAATTCTCTAAAATTCTCGTCTCCTTCGTATTACTGCTGCTGTTCTTCGTTGCTCTGGGCAGAGCTAAGTCGGGGTCACTTTCTCCAAGTTGTGTGCGGCAAGGAGATTCCGGTGGAGCGAGAATTTTACCACTAGGAGCGTTCAGATACGGTCTGCACATAGACCCGAGCTAACTCTTAGGACAGTGCTACGTGCACGACTTCCTCGGAGGCCGGTAACTTTAATTTAATTTATTCTATTACAGATTTAAATTCAAAGTTTTTGAAGACAATTCCAACAATCTAAGAGTTAGATCAATTTTACAAATTAATTATTTGTCTTCCTGATTGTTACTGGTCATACGAAAAAATAAAAAAGAATTTGTTACTGTCTATAAAGATTTGTTACTGTCTATAAAGATTTTACAATTGTTTTAAAATTGGATACTGTTACAATTTGTTACTATCTATACTGTCTATACAATTGCTTTGAAAACAATTGTTTTGAAACAAATAAAAGAAAAAGAAAAAAAAAGGTTCTGTTTGCAAAGCTTTGAAAACAAAAGCTTCTATATGCAAAGCTTATGTTTGTTTTGAAAACAATTGCCTTGAGAAAAAAAAATTCCCTAAACATTTGCTCTGTTTACATTTTTTTTGTCTAAACATGTGCTAATTATTTCATTAGTTAATCCATTTACTTTGGAAGTTTTCCTGTTAGTACTATTGTACATAAACTTGCTTCTGTTACCACCTTTTAATTTCGAAGCTTTCACAAATTTGGTGTAGCCATTTAGTAATTGTGCTTACAAATTTTGTGTATCCATTTAGTTTGGAAGCTTTCACAATTTTGTAACTGTGCTTACAAATTTGCTTTAATATTTTTACTGTTATATTTTACACAAAATATTCATTATAAATTGCTATCATTAAAAGTTATTTATTGCCAATTCAAATTGCTTAGCCTTTAAACACTCATTAAATTATTGCTTAATAACATTTGTTATTATATATAACTGAGACTGCTACTATCATTTATCATTTATCATTTCATAGTCTGACACCTTAGACAAACATCATTGTGTTAGTAATTTTGACAATTCCATATTTCTTTTACTCAATATTTTTATTTAGGCTAAATCAAGCAATTAATCAATTTAGTAAAAATTCCTTTATTTTTAAAGTTTTAAAGTTAAGATTTGTTTGGGAACAAGCCGAAAGGGCCCTTCTGTCAACAAGGCGAAATATCGTCTAAGCGACCGGTACTTAAGAGTTCCTAGTGAACCTCCGCTTGCTGGGATCCGGCCCCTACAGCTAACCCAACCTTATCAAAAACTTGAAAAACTAAAAATTTAAAGGTTTATTACTAAAATTATTTTAATTGTTAATTTTAGTCTAAAGCCATCTTATTGAGTAAATATAATTTTTCAGACTTTAGAAAACATGACTTCCAAGGAAGAGACCTTTTCTGCAAAGCCTGCGAAATTCAATGGCACATACTTCAAGAGGTGGCAGAGCCAGATGAAATTTTGGCTTACCACCTTAGGCCTGATTTCAGCCATTGATGGGTCCACACCCATCTCAAATGATTCTGATGAGACTGAGTTTGACGTAGGGGTTTCCAAGTCCTCCTCTTCTACCAAACCCAAGACCCCTAAGGAAATAGACTACCATTGCTTCCACAGAATCTTAAGCGCTATGTCAGAGTCTCTCTACGACATATTTTTTTAATATAAAAGCGCTAAAGAACTCTGGGATGCTTTGGAAGATGAGTATGGTTGTGATGATGCTGGAATTGATAGATTCAATTCTACCACATTCAACCAATATGTCATGGTAGATAACAAACCTATCAATGAACAAATCCATGAGTTCCAAGAACACCTTAGGCAGGTTCAAGCCAAGGGAACTTTCTTTTCTACTGAGCACAAAATAGGATGCTTGATAGACAAACTCCCTCCTTCCTGGTCTAAAGTGGCAAATGACCTACTACATCTACAAGGATCTATTACTTACTCTCAAGCTCTACAGAGAATTAGAACAGAAGAGCAATATAGGTCCAAGACCAAAACTAGGTCAAATGCCACAGCTAAGGTAAACCTTGTAGAAGGCCATGCAAAACCTAGATTAAACAACCATCTCAAATCCAAGAAAAACTCCTTAAAAAAGAAGCAGAGTTTTCAACCTCCTCACAAAAACCATCCTCACCAAAACCATCATCACCAAAACCATCACCACCAAAACCCTAAACCCCAAAAACCTAGAAAATTTGGTCAGACTCAGGATCAAAGAAGATTTTGTTTTGTGTGTGGTAGAACCAACCATACAGCCATCAACTGCTTCCAAAGGAAGAAAGAACCTATCCAGAACTCCTTCAAGGGAAAAGGCAAACCAGAGGCTAACATGATTCTGAATGGGTCTTCCAGCTCCTTCAGGTCTGTAAGCTTTCAACCTGTAGTAAACCTGTCTTTCTATTCTGATGATTGGTGGTTGGATTCTGGAGCTAATGTTCACGTTTTATTTGATCGCTCATGTTTTTCAACCTATCAGAAATCAGGTGGAGGAGGCGTAACTCTAGGAGATGGCTCAACGGCACAAGTTGTGGGAAGAGGAAGAATAGATCTGAAGATGACATCAGAAAAATTTTTACCTCTCCATGATGTGCTTCATGTGTCGTCTGTCAGGAGGAATCTTGTTAGTGGATCCCTCCTTGTAGCCTCAGGATACAAAATTATTATGGAGGCAAATAAAGTAGTTTTCGCTAAGAATGATTTGTTTATTGGAAAAGGATTTGTGGAAGATGTACTTTTTGTTTGAAGTACTATGAATAAAAGTTCTAATCCTTCTTTTATTGCAAATGTTGAATCCTCAAATGTTTGGCATGGTAGATTAGGTCATGTGAACTTAGGATCTATTAAAAGGATGATGAACTTAGATCTCATCCCTAAGACTCCTATAGATGATGAGAACAAATGTGAGATTTGTGTTCAAGCCAAACACACTAGATTATCTTTCAAATCTGTCTATAGAGATTCTGAACTCCTAGAACTTATCCATAGTGATATTTGTGATTCCAATAGGGTCTTGACCCGAGGCGGTAGGAAATACTTTGTTACTTTTATAGATAACCATTCAAAATATTGTTACACCTACCTCCTTAAGACCAAAGATGAAGTTCTAGACAGATTCAAGGTCTATAAATCTGAAGCTGAGAACCAGTTGGATAGGAAGATTAAGATCCTTAGATCAGATCGTGGTGGAGAGTATATCTCAAATGAAATGACTAATTTCTGTGAAGAGCACGGAATTATTCATGAGGTAACTGCTCCTTATTCACCACAATCCAATGGAGTTGCTGAAAGGAAGAATCGCACTCTTTTAGATATGGTCAATGCCATGCTTCTCAACTCAGGTGCCCCTGATAATCTTTGGGGAGAAGCCTTATTGTCAGCCTATTATATTCTTAATAGGATATCCAGTAAGACTAATGATAAGACACCATATGAGTTATGGAAAGGTCGAACCCCTAGGATTAATTACCTCAAAGTTTGGGAATGTCTAGCTAAAGTAGGAATTCCTGAACCCAAAAAGAGGAAGATAGGACCTAAGACTGTAGATGCAGTATTCATAGGATATGCCCTAGATAGCAATGCCAATAGATTTCTTGTAACCCATTCTGAAGTAAATGAAATCTCTAATAACACAATAATTGAAGCTAGAGATGCAGTTTACTTTGAGAATATTTTTTCCTTCAAGGATAGAACCCCTTCATCTTTCTCTAACCCTTCTCTTACTCCGTCTACTAGTTCTCATGATCCAGTACCCAGTTCTCAACCTGAACAAGTCATAGAACCTAGAAGGAGTAAAAGAGAAAGGATTGAAAAGAATTTAGGAGAAGGATTCTTCACATTTTTGATAGAGGGTGATCCCTCAACTTATGAAGAAGCCATATCCTCTCCTGATGCCCCTTTCTGGAAAGAAGCTATTAACAATGAGTACAACTCCATCATGGAGAACAATACTTGATTTTTAGCAGACCTTCCTTTAGGCAGCAAACCAATAGGTTGTAAGTGGATCTTTAAGAAGAAACTTAGAGCCGATGGTACCATAGAAAAATATAAGGCTAGATTAGTAGCCAAAGGTTTTACACAGAAGAAAGGATTAGATTATTTTGATACCTACTCTCCTGTAGCTAGAATATCTTCTATAGAACCCTTCTAGCTTTAGCATCCATTCATGATATGCTGATCCATCAAATGGATGTAAAGACATCATTTCTAAATGGAGATTTAGAAGAAGAGATATATATGGAGCAACCTGAAGGTTTTATTGCTAAAGGTCAATAAAAGAAGGTTTGCAGATTAGTAAAATCTCTTTATGGCCTAAAGCAAGCTCCCAAGCAATGGCACAACAAATTTGATAAAGTCATTATAGAATTTGGTTTTGTGCCAAATAAATATGATAAGTGTTTGTATTCCAAAAATACAAATAAAAGCTGTGTTATCTTATGCTTGTATGTTGATGATATTCTTATTTTAGGATCTTCACTGGAATTGATAAATAATACTAAGAATTATTTATCTAACCAGTTTGATATGAAAGACCTAGGTGAAGCAAACCTGATCCTAGGAATGCAAGTGTCAAAAAGGAAAGAGGGCTATACTCTATCCTTAGCACATTCAATTGAGAAAATGCTAAGCAAGTTTGAGTATTTTGACAAGAAACCTGCCCTTACCCCTTATGACAGCAATGTTGTTCTTAAAAAGAATGAAGGATTACCTATAGAACAATATAGATATTCACAAATGATTGGGTCCCTTATGTACATAACAAATAGGACTAGACCTGATATTGCATTTGCTATTGGGAGACTAAGTAGATATACTAGTAACCCAAATCAGACACACTGGACTGCATTAGACAGAGTATTTAGATATCTTAAGGGTACTCTAGATTATAAACTTCATTATTCTAGACACCCTGATATCAAAGAATGTTACTCCGATGCAAATTGGGTAACTGATCCACATGATGTGAAATCCACTACTGGATATGTTTTTACCCTAGCAGGAGCTGCAATCTCCTTGGGATCATGTAAACAAACTATCATAGCCAGAAGTACAATGTACTCTGAAATGATAGCTTTGGATACTACATGTACAGAGGTCGAATGGCTTAGAAATCTTATTATGCATATACCTATTTCTGTTCACCCTGTTCTTGCAATTTCTATAAACTGTGATAACAAATCTGTTATAGAACTACTAAAGCATGATTCTGTGAATGCTAAGATGAACAGGCACCTGCAGCTGCGTTTCAAGTCAATAAAGAGCCTATTGGGCAAATATGTGGTTCTTGACTATATAAAGTTAGAAAAGAACCTTGCAGACCACTTGACGAAGGGTCTGTCTAGGACATTGATCCTAGAATCATCGAGGGGGATGGGGTTAAGCCCATAGTATAGTCACCAGCAGTGGCAATCCAACCGAGTCTGACTGGAGATCCTAAGAAGCCGGTTCATTGGGTAAAAATAAGCTGGACTAGGTGACTATTATGGAACACTGACCTGAGATTAAATTCTTTTTAAAATAAAAGCCCAAGAGGCTGTACATGTGTACATTCATACCCCATCCCTATGGTGACAGTGTTCCTTTTGTGATATGGATAGGTTGAGTTTAAACTCTTAATAAGTCCAAGCATGATATGCAGGGTTGATTCCTATCACCAACCCTTAAGGACTTACCTATATGAGAGGTCGTGAGGGCCGCGACTATAGGACAGGGCGATCCTAGACAACTCTCATGAATGTGTAAAAGTGCGTATGGCCAACCAAACGCGCCACCCGATAGACCCAAGTACCTCTAGCGTACTATGTGTGCTATTTTTCGAGTCTGGTTCAAGAAGACTGATTCAAGGCGTAGTCCATCAAGCTCTTCTTCAGACAAAGATAATAGTCACTACGTGAGATTCAAGGATGTAATCTATCTCATTTATGCATAGTATACAACTGCCCAGAAATTCTCTTACTCTTTCTTTCTTTCTTTTTTCCACTTCGGAACTTGATTTTTGGGGGGGATTGTTGTTTACAGCTATTGCTGTAAAGGAAAATAAAAATCAATTCCTAACGTTACAACGGCTACTTGCTCCTCTTCATGTCATTTTTTAATAGCCATGATGAAATATCAATTTTTTCCATTAACACCATTCATTGCATTGGGGTAATAGGCTGCCTATATATTGAAACCTCCTTTTCTTCTCTAATACATAGAAATTCTTCTTCTTGAAATTCTCTAAAATTCTCGTCTCCTTCGTATTACCGCTGCTGTTCTTCGTTGCTCTGGGCAGAGCTAAGTCGGGGTCACTCTCTCCAAGTTGTGTGCAGCAAGGAGATTCCGGTGGAGCGGAAATTTTACCACTAGGAGCGTTCGGATACGGTCTGCACATAGACCCGAGCTAACTCTTAGGGCAGTGCTACGTGCACGACTTCCTCGAAGGCCGGTAACTTTAATTTAATTTATTCTATTGCAGATTTAAATTCGAAATTTTTGAAGACAATTCCAACAAATAACACTATAGCGATAAATAAAGAATCATTTGTATTGATGGAAATGTCAAACACGCAGGAGTAATTTAAAATTTATGTGATTCTGATCATAATTTTTTTTAATCTATATAAGCAATGACCCAACTTTGTCATTTAATATTCAAGTCACCCGTGGGGATTATGCACAATTTTGTGTACTCTAATATGAACATGAAGTAAGCATAGTGATCATTGATATTACAGAAAGGATGTAGAAAACTTTTTATAGAAGCAATCAAACCAAAAAAAAAAAAAAAAAAATTCAGTTAAGGCTGTTGGTTAATCTATTTGTAGGTTTCTAACTAGTGATTTAGTTTGCTAGTAACTTGGAAGAGTTGCCACTATCAATCCACCACAATCTTTATTGATCTATATCTAGCTCAAGGTATTTTACGAATTTCGTCTTTAAAGAGTACTAGCAATTATGCATGTGTATTTATGCTAATTTATTATATAATAAAAATTTAGGGGATGTTGCATAACAAGTTGTTTATAATTTACCAACTTTTATTATGCTTATTTTTTTCATTTTGAAAGGTCAAATATTTGCAAAGAAATCTTTTTGTGTGAAAATTATGTTTTCTTTCTTTTTTTCTTTTATAGAAAATGAGATATTTGTAAGTAATTAATATATAAATATTATAGTGGAAAGAGACATGATAATGGATACTAAGTATTTATTATGACTACGGATGTTAATGATAGTAGTGGATATTAATAATAATTGTATTATAATTATTATTACAACATTAGTTATATTTTCAAAATTTTAAATTAATTAAATAAGATAAGATAAAGGTTTTTTTAGAAATGTTGAAAGTTTTACGGTAAAATATTTAAGTTTATATAATATAATAGATATGTATATAAACAAAAATCCTAGAGGAACTCATGAGTTCCTATTTTTCCAAACTCACCAATTAGGATTACATGTATCTCATCTTATCCATCTCATCTCTTGATTGCAATTTCCTAAAAAGTCAAGTGCCTAAATAGAAAATTGTGTCCATGTGTCATAATCCTATTTTGAGTTCCTATTTGAGTTTGTGTAGTTAACTAGTATATAAACTCCATCTGTTCTAGAGTGACTCCTCCACTTTTAGAACTCTGTTTTTATCTAATGAAGATCGATTTGTCGTTGTCATTCATAAATAAACCATGTAAATTTTGTGTTGTTGTTGTTGCCTTGATTCTCTATTTTTTATATAACAAATTGCATAAAAATCATCAAATTAGTAACAAACAAATTTCTAGAAAGACAAAAGCTTCATGCTCCAATGAAGCTGAAATATACTAAAGTAGCATAATCCCAAAACACCTGCAGGGTTCAAACCATGAGATGAAAGCCTGAGGACCCCTAAAATCTCAACTAAAAATAAGGGCATGTATTTTCAGGTGTTTTGCAAAAAATATATACTCTTATAATTCATATACCTTTAGCTTTTTGCAAAGAACAAGGTATTGTTCTAGGTCATAATGTCATATAGGATTGTCCTCCTATTGTGCGGAAAGGAAATTAATTCGTTGTTCGTTACTTTCCTTTGAAAAATTATATTTCCATCTATTATTTTTTTCGGTGTTTGAAAATGTCAGCAAAAAAATTAGAAGGAAAAGTGAATCATTGAGGTGGATGGAAGTACCATTTTTTTTTTTCCATTTTTTTTTTTCTTTGAGAATCGTTATACTTTCTTCCTCCCAAGGTCCTGATTTTGCTGACCCTGAATGTGGTCTTAAGACCACATAAGAAAGAAAAATAATTTGTAAAGAAAAGGAAAAAAAAAAAAAGAATAATAATTGTTCTCCCACCCATCCTAAGGATTCATTTTTTTTCTCCACCCAAAGAATTCATTTTTCCTCATAATTTTTCTGGTTTTTCTAAACAACCGAAAGAAAATTTAAGAAATACAATCTATCAAAAAAAAAGAAAAGCTTTCCACGAACCACATCAGACCTACCGGCTCACCTGTGGCTCTTGTGGTCAACGAGAAGAGGTATATCCTCCATGGGCCATGGCTAGGCAGACGATCTCGGAATCGAACCGTGCAGGGGCGGATGCAAGAATCAGTTGGGGTGGGCTGGAGCCCACCCAAAAAAATATTTTACATGTTTTTTTTTTCATATTTTTTTCATATTTTTGACATGGGTTAGCTTACTTCTAGCCCACCTAAATATATGGTAGTCTATCCTAGTTATAGTTTCTGGATCCGCCACTGGAACCGTGGAGACGGTGTGGGCGTGGGTGTGTGTGAAAATTGAAAACAGTTGATCAAAAAGACATGCAATACAGTGTATACAAAGTTCCGTACATTATGCCAGAGATCACACACAAAAAAACCCAAAGGAGACCACTGAAAATATAAATATATTGGGATCAATATTCATTGGTAGAGGAAACCTTCAACAGAGATTCATGTATAGGAGAAAAGAAGAAGAAACTCTCTTGCTATCAAATTTAAAAACTCTTTCCATTTGCTAATCGAAGAGACTGTGCACTGGTCCAGACAAAATGAGTAAAACTAGTATCATATTTTGCTTGCTTGCATTGGCAGCCCGGGAGAAGAAGAAGACCGAGTATGCAGAGCTCTAGATATCCGCGTTGGTCACGAAATCCACGCAGGTCTGACAGCTGCAGTCCGAGAAGCGGCAGAGCTCGCACCCCAAGCAGACGCAGAGCAAGCACCCCTTGCACGCTGGCAAGCGAGAGCACCCTCTCAGCCTCTTCCTGCTCGCCCTCTCCTCCTCGTCGTCGCAGCTCATCCTGCCAACAGTCATAGCACAACACATCGTAACGTTACTAGAAGAAACCAGATGGAACTGAGCTTGCAATAGATTACTGCACCAGAAACTTAACTGGTAAGTACTAAATAGGACATTCTTGATGATTACATTTTCAACTTGAACATTGAACTATGAAGAGCTGAGTGCAAACTATGAGGCTATGACCATGCAATATATAGATCAATGTAGAACAATCAACTATGAAGTACTAAATCATATAGCCTAAATCTTCATTGGCACTGACGGCTTCATACAATCTTGATATCTATGTTGTGAAAAGCGCGCTTAAGCAAAAATTTGAATTTGGGTGCCTCGCTTAGAAAAATTTTGCCTCAAGAAAGTAACAGACGCTTTAGGCGGCGCTTAATAGCGCCTCATCTAGTGTTAGGCGCCGGAAAAAGTGCCTTGGATCAGAAAAAATTGAACAAAAATATGACCCTGAAAAAAAAGGAACTTTGAAGACTTAGCTTTTATGTTTGATGGTATTCAAATGATTGTATTATGTATATATTGTATGGCTTGTTGACTATTTTGACCATTGTATTTTGATGACTTTGCATTTTGATTATAGTATTTATATTGTTACTTTGTTTGATTGATAATTGGTATTGTTATTCATGCATATACTAATAGGACTGTATGAAAAAAATATTAAAATTTATGTATATACAGAATATTTTACATGTAGGAGGCTCTGTAGGTAAAAATGGAGCGAGGCGTTAGCTTCGTCGCCTATCCTTGTCTCAGTCTAAACATAACATAGCTTGATACATTAGCGAGTTCATATTTAGAGAGAACACATTACTAGTAAGTGCAGATAACTTACGTTTCGAAAGGGAGATTAGCACAAGTCCAGTCGCGGTCTGCCAAAGCGTCGTGGTAAATGCGGCACTCCTCCTTAGTCTGGAGTCTGAACCTGCGCGCTTTGCTGCACTTGGTGCACTGAATGAACTCGTCGCGATGGAATTTACGTGCGCCGTGACCTTTAGAGCCGCCAGCTGATTTCGATACCTTCTCGTGATATTTGAGCAGGTTCGTCCTCAGTAGCGGAACCTTCTTCCCATTCACCATGACCCAGATGTTGTACTTCCATCTGGTTGCGTATTCCTTCTCAGCATGCTTCTCAAAAGCAGCCGGAGTCAACTTATCTGTAGATCAATCAATTTCAAACCAAGGTGATTATCAATATAGTTTAGCAATACATCATTTAGGATGCACATATAAGGTAGAGCAAGAATACTGTATAACCTCACGTGTTGTTCATCTATATTACTTATGAAGTCAATATAAGTACCGGATCCGATACGGCCGATACCGATACAATTTGGCATGTCCCGATCCGATACCGAACAATACCCGATACTGACCGATACCGACATTGGGGGTCTCTTTTCCGATCAATTTGGCAAAGAAAATTGAACGAAAAAAGACAAATCAACAAGGTTTGAAGCATAATAAGGTTGTAAAAGCATATAAAGGAAGAAACTTGATCTATTGCATGTAAAACAATCGGTAAAGGTGACTACTATTTCATTTAATTTCAAAACTACTAAGAAATAACACTGAAAAATACTTAAAATTATGCCTAAATGTATAAAATATATATTTTCGATGTTAATAATTTATTAATAATTATTTGTTTTCCGATACCAAAAAATCTCATACTCCAATCCGAAACTGCCGATACTACCGATATCGTTGATACCGATACTCATAGGAATGGTCCAATACCGATTCCGATACCAATACTGCGAACCTTTATAAACCTCACATCTTGTCATCTATATTAGTTATGAAGCCAAGAAGTCTTTTGTGATTCTTTCTAAAATCTAAAGTATCCCCATTTGATGGAGTATCCCTGAATATTTGATACCTAACAAATTAGTAAGAAACTAATTAAATTTAATAAGTGTGCACATAATACCTTTGTTTGTGATCCGAAAGAATTTGTTGTTCGATAATTCAATTTTACCAGTACACATTAGATAGTTCATCTGTTTCCTTAAAGTGCTAGATGTGAGTCAGTTCTTGGTCTCAACAAATACTATCTACATAAGAAATGTATTAAAGTCACAAGTTCTTCTGAACAATTAACTAAAATCTTCATATATGCACTCAACAAATTGAGACCTTAAGGTTATACTAGTCTACATGTACGTTTTTGCATGTATTTCAATTAGAATATCGATCATAAGATCAACTACCGTCTTTTTCATGTGACTATTCATGCGTGTGCTTTCTTTTTACAATGCCAAGGGATTCGAAGTACGAATTTTGTTTTTTTTTTTTAAATTTTATATTGAGAACAATAACCTTTGGAAAATGATAATGACAGAAAAATTTATTACCATTGGAACATGAAGAGTTGTATGGAAAGATGAGACTTCATAGCATACATACTTTATTGCTTTGACTCTTAAACATAAATGGCATGCAAGTTGACATAATAACATCATATTTATAAAATACTTAAGGATATTTTAGGAATTCAAAAGTTTCACCACCAAGTTTTCTTATTATATATATAGTCGAATAGATAACTCAACAAAACTAAAGGAACAACGATCCAGAAAGGAAAAGTCATTAAAATCTTTAAAATACATGAAATTTGACTGGGATCTCCTCGATCCCATCCTTTTATCTCAAAAATATAATCTAGAAAATAAATTGTGGGATGGAACTCCCATTGTGGGAAAACTACTACATTGTAGGAAAACGCATGACTGAGAGGGGTTTATCTTTAGGGAAGCCTAGTTTTGACCCGAAAAGAGACTAGTTTGCTTATATTTCTAAAAGATATGCAAATATTTATGTTAATCCTATGATAGAAACTTATTTCACACTTAATCATGTCTAGTTAAGCTCATATGTTCCGGACATCTCCAAGAGATTTTCCCAATGGCATATAAACATATTTTGATTAGCCAGTGCACTTAACTGCACAGTTGTTAGATATACTAGCAGATCCAGGATTATAATTCACTGGAGGCAGAATTATAAAGGAGTTCGGAGACAACGCCTTCAAAAAAAATTTTTAGTATAATAATATATTAAATAAAAATCACCGGGACCCCGCACAACCCCCCCCCCCCCCCCCCCCCCCCCCCCCCCCCCAGTGCCTCCCATGTGGATCCGCCCGTGGCTAGATAGTAGGTACTTTCAGTATAGGGCCTGAGGGAGTCGCTTGGCGTTACGGTAAGTCATGTTGCTTGCAACCCATAGAATGTAGATTTGAGAAATGGAAAGGGTCTCTCTATTTGTATTGGGGTCAGGCTGTGAATATCTAGAACCTGTACCGGAACCTCCCTTTATTAGAGATCGAAAAAACTATGGAAAGAGACAAATATTAAGCAATTTTGTACTTAAAAAGGAAATGTAAAAGGCAAAGACACCATTTCCATAGTCAAGAACCAAAATAAGGGTATGATGATGGGGATAATTACATTTTGGAGACGTCTAATAATGTTGGATTATTAGAAACTCTTTGCATTTATATCATTTTTATGAATATTTTTCCTCCTTTCTAAGTATAACTTCGAGCAACTATGATCTACAACTATTGTGTTTTGCAATCATTAGACACATAATCTGTACTTTTGAATGTTCACAATTCCAAGTACTCCAAATGATCAGCTCGACAAATGACACGTGGGCCGCCCAGGTTTGATCCCTGGCAATGGCTTCATTTTTTCAGTCTTAAAAAATGATGAACTCGAAGTAGTACAAAGTAACAGCAAAGCAATAGTGGGTTACCTCAACAAACAGATCAGACTAAAGAATGTCAATGAACTTGTAAAGATCCATAGTTGATGATGATTTAACTAAATGAAGACAACAAAATATTATTTGTTGAAGATTAGTAGTTAATACGAAATTAGAGCCCCTTGTTTAAAAACAAACAAACTACATACTCGTTCAGAGACTGAAGGATGGATTAGTATCAATCGACAGTCAAAATAAGCACTGAAAAAGTATGGATGAACACTCACGCTCCTCGTGAACTTAATACCAAAAATTGTAATCGAGTTCTAATATATATACATATACTACTCTATAGTGAGAAAAGTTCAGCTTCACCGTAAAACTTATCTTTCCAAATATATCCTTGCATATTTACTAATTAAAATTATTCATTAAAGTTAATAGGGCAGCTAGGTAAACGTGACTTGTCATTTGGCCTTTCTAAATAGTCTTAAATAATATATAATAATATGATAATACTAATATTATAATAGATTTGGAATAATTAAGACACCTGTTTTTAGTCTTCCTAAGCATAGGTGGTAGTATCGGCTGATATATTGACCGATACCAATATTGAGGGTATCTTTTCGGTCTATTTGGCCAAAAAAAAATTGAAATAAAAAGATCAATTAGCAAGGGTATAAAAGCATAATAAAGTAGTAAAAGCATGTAAAAGAAAAAAATTTATCTATCGCAGAGAAAATATGACTATTATTTCATTCAATTCCAAAATTACTAAGAAAAAAAACAGTAAACACTTAAAAGAGTTATTTGTATTTACCCCCCCAATTGCTAATCATATTTCTAATTCCCTTCCAATTTTATTTTAATTAGTGTAACCCCCTCAATCCTATGGTAAAGTGCAAACAAACCCTCTTTAGATTTTTGTTTTTGCATTTGAAGACCTTTTGTTTATAAAAAAACCCCACATTTTAATTTTTGTTCAGTTTGCGCCCATGCCATTAAAAGCCGTTAAAATACGTCTTAAAATAAGATTTTACCCCTCCCTCCTCTCTCTCCGGTGGTAGGGGCTTGTCAAGCGGGGCCGACCAGAGGAGAGGGGAGGGGGAGGGGGTGGCCGGCCAGCGGAGGGAGGAGGGGGAGGGTCGAGCTAGGGGTGAGCATTCGGCTAATTCGGTTCAAACCGAACCGAAAACCGAATTGAACCGAAAATCGAATAAGCAAAACTGAAACCGAACAGATTTGGCCCATAACCGAATCAAACTGAACCGAATTAAATCGGTTCGATTTTCGGTTTATTCGGTTTATTCATTTTTTGGTTTATTTGCACATTTTTGTTAATATATATAGTACTTAAATATACCTAAAAAAATATATATATATATATATATATATATATATATATATATATATATATATATATATATATATATATATTCGGTTTTCGGTTTTGGACCGAAACCGAAATCGAATAAAAAAATTTAGTATTTTCAAAACCAAATCCGAACCGATTTTTTTTTAAAATCGCACTGAATCTCTTATTCGATTCGGTTCGATTTTCGGTCCAAAACCGAATAATGCTCACCCCTAGGTCGAGCATGGCCGTCCAGCGGAGGGAGGAGGGGATTGGGGGGGCTAGCCAGCGGAGGGAGGAGGAGGCGGGTTGAGGGGGCCGGCCAGCGGAGGGAGGAGGGGGGGGTCGAGGGGGACCGAATAAGAAAAAATCGAACTGAATCGAACCAAGATTCGATTCGGTTTTGTCACTCCCCGTTCCCAGAATACGTATTTTTAATACATGTACTGCTTTAATATATTTATTTAAATATTTATCATGTATTGTTTTGTATTTAAATCTCTTTAAATTCATGTTAATTAATTTCCTGTAATTAATTTTCTGTATTTTACTTTCTGTTTTTATTCTCTGCTTTAGCTTACTTTAGGTTTGGCCTAGGTTGATTTATTTTCGGGTTATGGTGGTTCATCATGAACCGAACCCACCATCACCATTTAAAGCCCCAATTCTTTCTCTCTCTCTTCATTACTTCTCCTTCTCATTTACTCTTCTTCTTCTTCATAACTCCCTCTACCTACCAACTCGTAGGCAAGTACATCTTGCTTCCATATGAAAACCCATTTTTATGGTTCCATTCTCTTTTTCTTGTGATTCTAAGAGAGTTTAGAACTTGGCATTTTTCGTTTTGAAGTTTTATTTTTTGTAGATCTAGAAATTAGTTATTTTCAGATTTTGGTAGTTTTGATCTATCAAACTTCTTTGTTTTCAAGTTTTGATGGTTCCATGTTGTAGAGAATTTTATTCTACCCAATTTTGACCTTTGAAAAGTTGGATTTGGACTTATTTTGACCAAGTTATGGACTTTTGAAGCTTTGGGTTCAAACCATGGAGTTCTTGCTGATTTGGAGAAGACAGTGAGTAGTGTGCGCGAGCTTTTTAGCTTGCGCCACTGAGCTGCGCGCGCTCTTTAGCGCAGCGCAGTCTGACTCATACGCTGCCTTTTGGAGGCGTATGTCTTGCATACGCTGCCTTGATGAGGAGTCGTATGGAGTACATACGCTGCCTTAAAGAGGAGTCGTATGGAGTCCATACGCTGCCTCTTGGAGACGTATGTCTTGCATACGCTGACTTGAGCGTAGCCTGACTTGAGCGTAGCCTGACTTGAGCGCAGCCTGACTTGAGCGCAGTCTGACTCAGGCGCAACCTGATGTTTAGGCGCAACTGGACCTGACCCTACTTATCCTGAATCTTCTATAGCCATGTATATTGATATTTTATTAGATATTTAACGTCCATTTTATATCCTTACGCCTTTTGGCATAAACTTGATATAATCATGATATGTTAATATTTCTGTTAAATATAGATTGTTACGTGGGATGTACCATGTGTCGTGAATTGAGTTATAGATACCCCGATTGACTGGAATTAAACCCTGAGAGTTGTAGACTCGACCCCACTGCATACTAGTTGACTTTCATGCCTTGTCACCATTGATAATGATTGTGACCTTGACTAATAATTGATCATGCATTCCTAGTTGGAACTAAGAGACTGGCTAGTCGTCTTTTTGAATTGAATGAATGGGACACATTCATATTAATTATGAACTATTGAAATCGACTGGCTAATCCCGAATATTGGCATACAGGCACATGCAGGCTTCAATTCATTTATTATTTATTTATCTTACCAAAGAAGCATGTGTACTTTATGGTCAAGGCATGATTACTCCGTGGTTAGTTTTGATTGTTGCATTACGCTATGTAAGACCTACAACCTGACCGCACTGGTATCATTGTAGAGTTGTGCATATCGTACCCCGTACGAAAGTACTCATTCTGAATGACCATGATCAACGGCATGGTACTTCACTCAACGTAGAGACTATTAAGTTAAATAAAATAATGATTGCATGGAGAGAATGGATTTCCGAGTTCTTATATGGCAGCCCTCTTAGGGCTAGTAGTGCCCGACAGGCCGGTTGGTCCCCACAGATACTGTAAATCTGCCACACGGGCAGGGAACGGTATCTGGTTATAATTTCTATTGAATATTGTATATTAATGACGGACGTCCCGCTGGGACTCGTCTAATTCATGATTAGCGCAATTGATTGACTGGGTAAACTAGCCTTGCTTGCGCATAGTAAGAACTGAAAATCCTTTATTGCATAATTCCAGGATAACTTGGGACTCATAATAGCAAGCCGTAGTAGTTGCCTGGCCGTTTAAATTGATTTGTTTGTGTACTGTACCTACTCTGTTACTTAACTGAGATGATCAGAATGTCAGGACATGACGGGCCAACTTTTGTCCTTGTTTGGTTGGGAGGTTGGTTCGAAGTGTCGTGATGTTGTGTGAGTTCTAGTAGATAGCAGAGATCTATTATCATATTCTCTTATTACTGGCTCCATTTCTCATATCGTGCTCCCTTGCGGTACTTGCTATTAGAGGTCTAACCTCTCTGGTTTTGCATGGCCAGATTTAGAGCCGGTCCCTGAGGATCCAGCTTACTTCTACCTCCAAGATGGTCAACACTAGAGGGATGATCGCAGGAGGACTCGAGTGGGTTTCTTACTTCCCCGCCCGTTTTGTTATCTACTTTATACTTTGCCGTTTGGCACGACATGTTAGTCGGATTGTCTTGTACCTACTTTTGCATAATTGTAACTAAGTCAGGCTGCAGCTGCTAACAATTGTGTATACTTACTACATCATCTGGCTGTATTTTGTAAAACCAGATATCAAGAACATTTTGACTGAGCGTTTGGGACGCCTTACTGCTTTATCTCACATGTTCTCTATTTCTGTTTCTTGTTTGAATGATTGAGACAATAGAAGTAAAGTGACCATAGGGAGACTTTCATGTAGTATGCACCCCCTCGTCTTGTAGACAGCATTGATCGTATTATACGGTATTCATCTACCCGTAATACGTAGCTGGCTGAGTCATTCTCCCGCTCTCCAGTATTCTGGTTCTGGGGCGTGACAGGTTTAAAAAAGATTCGGTTCGATTTCGGTTTTGAAAATACTAAATTTTCTTATTCGGTTTTGGATTTCGGTTTCGGTCCAAAACCTAAAACTGAATAAGAAAATTTATATATATATATATATATATATATATATATATATATATATATATATACACACACACACACACTACAGATATATACTAAATAAATTTAGGTATATTTAAGTACTATATATATTAACAAAAAAGTGCAAATAAACCAAAAAATTGAATAAACCAAAAATCGAACCGATTTAATTCGGTTCAGTTTGATTCAGTTATGGGTCAATTCGGTTCAGTTTCGGTTTTGCTTATTCGATTTTCGGTTCAATTCAGTTTTCGGTTCGATTTGAACCAAATTAACCGAATGCTCACCCCTAGCTCGACCCGCCCCCTCCTCCCTCCGCTGGCCGGCTACCCTTCCCTCTCCTCTGGTCGGCCCCGATTGACAATCCCCCACCACCGGAGAGAGAGGGGGGAGAGCGTGGGGGGAGGGGTAAAATCGTATTTTTAGACGTATTTTAACAGCTGTTAACGACATGGGTACAAACTGAACAAAAATGAAAATGTGAATTTTTTTTTTAAACAAGGGGTCTTCAAATGCAAAAACGCAAATCTAAGAAGGGTTTCTTTGCACTTTATTCGAATATTGGGGGGGTAATACTAATTAAAATAAATTTGGGGGGGAAGTAGAGATATGATTAACAATTGGGAGGGTAAATACAAATAACTCTACTTAAAATTATGTCTATATGTATAAAATATTTTTTCTAAAATTTTAGTAATTTATTAATAATTACTTGTTTTTCAATATCAAAAAATTCGATACTCCGATCTGAAACTGCTGATGCCGATACCGTTGATCATGATACTTCCTAGTAAGGATCCGATACGATAGTGCGAACCTTGTTCCTAAGTAGTCTTATATAAAAGGAAATTAACCATCCTCAAAAATAAGAATTCCCTAGTTTTTCAATATACTAGTGCATGCCAAGCAAACAAAGTGACATTTTTGTGCAAGATCAAACATAAACATTAGCCGTATGTGCATGCAGAGCAACAATCTTCAGGTTTACACAGGAAAACACTATCGGGCCAGCAAGCCGGCCAGGCCGCACGCCAGGTGGCAGAAACCCATTGGGCCCCCCTATAGGAATGGGTCCTATGCCGATTGACCTGTCAATAGGGTGGCGCCACCTGGCGGCTGGCCAGCAAGCATTACTCTGCTACAAAACTAAACACAAACACAACATGGCATGCTTACTTCTTCCATACATTATGATCACATTATCATCAAAACTCAAAACCCTAAAAACCAAAAAAAACAAAACAAATCCAACTAACCTTCCGGGCACCCGGGAAAGCAGTCACAGTTGATCTCGAGCTCGCCGGACTCGAAGATCTTGAGCTTCCCCACCGAATCACCATACCGCCGGCTCGTGCAGCCGCAGGTCACCTCGATGAAGCCCTCGCCCACCGTCAGACCTCTCAGGTCCCTCAGCTCCTCCTCCTTGAAGAGTGGCGCCATCTCCCTGTCTCTATATAATACACAACCATTCACAGATTTCTCAGAGCCCACCGCCATAGAAAAATCCTAACCAAGATTGGATTTTGAACGCACGGATGGGCAGTACAGGTCTATACAAGTAATGGGCACGTCAAGAAATTTTAAAAAAACCAAACCAAATCAAATCTTTAATAGATTGAATGCCAGTACTAGACTATATAACAGATTGATATGTAAAATAAATAAAAAAAAAAAAAAAATTGAATGGACAACAAATGGGCACATCAAAATTTTTTTTCTTCAAATTTTTAATAGATTGAAGGATGGTACTAGATTACATAACAAATGGGTCTAATTTTGGATGATGGGAGTATGTTATATGAGAAGTTGGTACGTCAAGAAACCCATAAAGATTGCAACTTTATGGGACTATTTGAAAAAAGCCCTCATTTTTTTCATGCAATGCTATAGCTAGCTAAAAATCAGGAGGAAATGAGGAAACTTTCTTCCCAATTCCAAACTCTTTTCTCTCCTCCATCTCTCCCGGGCGAGGAATTCCATCAGCCAGTACTCTCCACCACACCAATGAGAGAGAGAGAGAGAGAGAGAGAGAGAGAGAGAGAGAGGATGAATTTTGATTCTTTTTCCGCATGTTTGTATAATTGTATTTAATATAACTAGTAATTGCACTTAAAAAAGAATATAGGCTTAATTGTAACTTGATACTTCAACTATTCTATTTTTTCAACTTGATGTCCTAAATTTTTTTGTAACAACTTGATACCCTGAAAAAAAAATTTGGACGAAAATATCCCTAATCTAAACTTAAAACTACACCCATCCCGCAACCACTCCCCCCCCTCCGCCCACCACCCTCTGGCCATCCGCCCGCCCCCCTTCGGCCATCCGCCCGCTCCCTCCTAACCCCCACTCCAGCCACCGCCAGCCCCCACCCCTCCCCCCCCCCCCGGTCTAGCCATCGTGCACGCCCGTAGAGAGGGGGGCGGTGGTGCAGCCGGGGTAGGGTGGGCGGGGACGGCGGTGGGGCAGGGGGAAGGGGAGGGAGGGCTCGAGGGTGGCTGGAGGGGGCGGGGGTGGGGGGTGGCTGGAGGGAGCAAGGTGGGGGTGGGTGTGGTGAGACGGCAGGAGGGGAGGGGAGGGGAGAGAGGGGTTGAGTTTTGTTGAAAAGTGAAGGGAGATAATTTTGTCCTTTTTGAAATTTTGGGTATCAAATTAAAAATAGGCTTAATTGCACTTTGCTACCCTCAACTATTCCTTTTTTTCAACTTGATACCCTGAACTTTTTTTTGTAACAAGTTGATACCCAAAAAAATTTTGGGACGAAAATTCCCCTGCTCAAACCTTAAAATTACCCCCCCCTCCCCCCAACCCCCCCTCCCCCACTCCGGCTACCCCCTCCCTCCCGCTCCGCCTCCCCTCCGGCCACCCCCTCTCCCGCGTCCGGCCAACCCCCTACCCGCACCGTCGCCGGCCGCCGCGGCGGTAGCGCCGGAAGCGGGAGGGAGGGTTGGCCGGACGTGGAAGAAGGGGGTGGCCGGAGGGGAGGCAGAGCGGGAGGGTAGGGGGTGGCCGGAGTGGGGGAGGGGAGAAGGGAAGAGGGAAGGGATAAGGGCATTTTGGGATTTTTTTGAAAAATTAGGTATCAAGTTGAAAAAAAATAATAGTTGAGGTATCAACTTGTTACAAAAAAAAATTTAGGGTATCAAGTTGATAAAGCGGAATAGTTGAGGGTAGCAAAGTACAATTAAGCCTTAAAAATATTAAATATTTGATGGTATCAAGTTGTCGAATAAAAAAGTTTAGGGTATAAAGTTGAAAAACATGAATAATTAAGAATATCAAGTTACAATTAAACCTAAAATATATATTAATTTTTTAAATATAAATCAATTATATTGGATAGTTAAATAATTAATTAGTTTTTTTTATATAATTAGTGGAATATTTATAAAGGACTTATACTACTTAATTTTAAACCGTTTATAAATCATCTTATATTAGAAAGAATAGAGGTAAACAACTCTCAATAAAATTATCATCCTTGGTTCTCTTAAAAGCATATGTAACTCTCAATATGACCGAATCGGTCGGCTAATTTCGATTCGTTTCTTTCATTCGATTTTACATTTACATAAATCATGTTAAAATTGATCAAAATAATTTCTCACATGTCTTCCAATACTTCAAAAAAACAAAGGTCTTCCAACTTTGTTAACACACTCTAAATCAACTATAGATTTGTCATAATTTTTAATTCACAAATTCATTTTCATACACTCGTTTTGGTTCGATTCCATACGATTTTTTTTATTTTAGAATTTTTCAACTTTAAAAAGGACCCCAAAAAAAAAGAGAGTTACGCGAGCATACAAAATCCGACTCAACCCAACCAAACATGTAGTTTTTCGGTTTGGGTCCTTACTTTATTTAACCTTTTTGTACGTGATTAGCTTTGCCAAATTCTTACTTCGGAGTTGGGGCTCCAAAAGACTATGGGCTTTACCATAAAGTATATGGAAAGGTACTAAAAATGTAAGATTTTTTTGTATCTTTTTAAGTTGATCTCTAAGATTAGTGACCAATATAATTATTGAATATGGTAAGATGTGGATTTATGGTAAGATGTGGATTTTACTTTGATGGAATATGGATTATTTGTTTCCCTTTGCCCCTCTCCCCACCCAACCCCCCCACCCCACTAACAACACTATAATACTATAAAGTCATAAATTCTATATTCTTGAAAAGTAATTCTCCTTAAATAAAGGTGATAAAATTAGATTTTCATGATATATATATATATATATATATATATATATATATATATATATATATATATATATATATATATATATATATATATATATATATATATATATTGATGATTAAATATATTGAAATATTGTTACTTTTTGTTTGTAATATTTTATAAAATTGTTGGTTAAGATATATGTTAGTATTTGAGAGCATATGGTTCGAATCATATTTAAATCATCGTTTTTTATTTATAAATAATTTTTTACGATTCGATTAGAATTGAAACTAAAACTCACCTTGACGCAAAACAGATCCAACAAAAAAAATAATTTGTTTCTAAATTATATATATATATATATATATATATATATATATATATATATATATATATATATATATATATATAGTGCCTATCCAATGAGCACACCTCCTAAATGAGCAAATGAGCACAATTATCTATATCCCTTGGATGTTATCTCAATTCTAATCTAATGGTTAAAATTTTATCCTCTTATTAAGGAAGGGATATAGATAAATATTGGCCACAAAAGGAGAATATTAATGATCAGATTCTCTTCTTAACTTTTTTTAGAGGGTGAATATTAATGATCAATTTTAAAAATAGTAATATTAATTCTAATATTAATCTTAATTTTATTAGTATTAAAATTAAAATTAACACTAAAATAAAATTTAATATTAAAATTAACATCGATATTAAAATTAAAATTAACGTTAACATTAATATTCAAATTAATATTAACATTAAAGTTAACATTAACATTAAAATTAACATAAATATTAACATTAATATTAATTTTAATCTTAATCTTAATCTTAATATTAACCTGAATATTAATATTAATATTAATA
Source organism: Iris pallida (assembly GCA_029216955.1). Lineage (NCBI taxonomy): Eukaryota > Viridiplantae > Streptophyta > Magnoliopsida > Asparagales > Iridaceae > Iris > Iris pallida. The sequence continues at coordinate 24,519,116 of JANAVB010044419.1, forward strand.
TTAAAGTTAATGTTAATGTTAATGTTAATTTTAATATTAAAATTAATGTTAATATTAATATTTATTTTAATTTCAATGTTAATGTTAATTTTAATGTTAATGTTAATTTGAATATAAATGTTAATATCAACGTTAATTTTAATATTAAATTTTATTGTAATCTTTTATAATCTTTTATAAATTTGAATATATATATAGATTAAATATATTGAAATATTGTTACTTTTTTTTGTAATCTTTTATAAAATTGTTGGTTAAGATATATGTTAGTATTTGAGAGCATAGGGTTCGTATCATATTTATATCATCGTTTTTTATTTATAAATAAGTTTTTACGATTCGATTAGAATTGAAACTGAAACTCACCTTGACGCAAAACAAATCCAACAAAAAAAGTAATTTGTTTCTAAAAAACAAAAAGACAAAACTATTTTAGAAAACAAAATTAAATGATATATAAAAAAAAGAACAATTATTTTAAGGAAAAACAAAAAGAAAATGGAAAAGTGGAAAAAAAAAATAAACAAGAGAAAGAAATGAAGAAAAATTGTGAAAAAGAAACAAATAAAAACCAAAAAGTGAATAAAAGAAAAATGAAAGAAAAACAATTTTTATAAGAAAAAACAAAACAAAAACAAAATAATCGAATTGAAAACATGATTTTTTTTTTTTAAAAAAGGGAAAAAGCAAAAAAGAAAATAAAGAAGGGAACAAATGAATTTTTTTTTATCATCTTATGAGATTGAAGATCTTGATATATATATATATATATATATATATATATATATATATATATATATATATATATATATATATATATATATAATTTTTATATATATATATATATATATATATATATATATATATATATATATAATTTTTCGGGGAAGATCCTTTGGTTTGAAAGTTAAAATAGAAAGAAAAAAATGGTACAATTGTTTATGAAATAAACAAAGAGAACGTATTACTAACTTGTGAAAGAATGTGATTTAAAAAAGAAAAGAAAAAAGAAAAGGATACAATTGCTTAGGAAATAAACCAAGAGAACGTATTACTAACCTGTGAAATTAAGAATGTGATTTAAAAAACTCTTTGCTAGGGGATGGAACTTTGCTAGGCGATGGAACTTAGAATTGATCAAGTGTTTGTGGCATCTGCCCTAATTTATATTCAGAGTCGCGAGGAAAATACATAGCCGTTACATATACTTACCACATTAAGAAGAAGATAGTGAATTGAATCTCTTTCACACATGGCGTGCATGCAATTTAAAAAAATACGTGACACTTGTGAATATTTTTGTAACGACGCTACATCACAGCTGTAAGTTGTCATTTAGCTTCTTGACTGTGTTTTCACGTGAACATTTATATATGGTAATCACCGATGTTATAATTTCGATAGTATTTTTTATTAAGATCGGCAATTTTGAAAAATAATACCTTTGTAAATACATTAGCTATTTTGGGAAGTGATATAAACTGAAAAAAAAAGTTTTCGATTTTGTGACAACTTAACATTGTTATCCAATATGATTGCACTTCATATAAGCTTCATGGAAGTGCCTCTATATAGTAAGAACCTCTAGTGGATAGAATAGAGAGATGGAACGAACTTAAAACATAATTGTGCATAGAGTTATCATAAGAGATTATTGTTGACAATAAAGTGGGTTTAGTAACTTTGAAGTAAACCAGTGATGCAATCAAAGGCAGAGCCAAATTGGACCGAAGTGGGCTCCGATCCATACATTTTTTTTCATATTTTTTTATTCATATGAGCCATTCGAGATCCTATTCCATCTCGGTCCATTCCAACTCAAATTTTTAGTTCTGTCCTTGATGCAATCAATATTATTTCTTAGACTCCATATATTATCCAACTATAATATACCTGGCCTCGTCCATTTGGTTCACTGTAATACAATCGTAATCGCAATGTAATTAAATAAAAGCAATATAATTAAATAAAAAAAATATTTTTTTTATTTGATTACATTGCGATTACGATTGCATTACAGTGAACCAAAATGATCAGTCAATTTTTATAGCACAATAGACAATAACTAACACAATATCATTGTATATAGTTTCAAATGTCTTGGTATAAGAATTACATTTTTTTTCCTTCTTTCTTCTTTCAAAATCTCCTCTTTGTATATAGTTTCAAATATCTTGGTGTAAAAATTACAAATTTTTTTTTTTTCCTTTTTCCTTTTTTTCTTCTTTCTTTCAAAATTGCCTCTTATATGTTCGGTTTGTAGCGCAAAGGCATGTTTTAGGCCCACCTTGTTGCACTTTGTATATATTATATCCCAAATCATACACAGAAGGACAAAAACATTGAAGTTAATAATATTATTATTGTTATTATTAATTAATTATTTGTATGTTTATATTTATGAAGACATTGTACACTAAGGGTGTGTTTGATTGCAAGGTTGAAAATATGTGGAAAAAAAAATTAATTTCATGGAATTATTTTCCGAGAAGAAAAATTCCATGGAATTTTAAAACAATTCCATGAAAAAACTTAATTTAGTTGTTCGATTGTCATTATTTTTCACGAAAAATAGTTATTTTTCTTGGAAAATGATATTTTTCTATGTGTTGGACAAGTTTCATTTTCCTCCATTTTATAAGAAAATATGAAAAGGAGTTTTTCTAGAAAATAATTCCATGAAAAATATAAGCTATCAAACACTACAACTTGTGGAAATTTTGTGATGAAAATATTTTCCATGGAAAAAAAAAGCCCAATCAAACACTTAAGTATTTGATTCTTAGCCAGATGAATTCTACTCGAGCAAATGAGTTCTTGCAAACTTATGGTCCCTAGCATAAGCGCCTATATTCATGCATCTTCATACTCACAATTGTTCATCTAATTTTCGGAAAAATTCAGTCGCATTATCGAACTTTCCTGAAATTAAACTGACAAACCAAACTTTGTTGATTTTTTTTTAAATTTCTGTTCAATGAATACGTTCATTCCTTTGAAGTTTTTATTTTCTTGTAAAATTTAAAAACTCTGTGCTAATGGCACTATTTCAGCAAACTTGGATGATTTGACTGAAATTTTGGTTCATACCATGAAGGTAAGTATGTTAGGAAACTTAACCACATGATGATTTTCAATTTTCTTTTAAATTACTATATTAACCAAACATTTAATAAATATTATTTTAAAGCACGCAAATTAAATGATTAGATCAATTTAAATGACACAGGATAGGATATAACTAGATGACATTTTTATATAAAATTAACATTAGTTTACCATAGCAATAAAATACAAAATAAAAAGTAAACAACAAAGACTTCTTCATGTTCAAGTTGTTGAACCCTTTCTTCGCCGAATCCATGATATATCGAAAGTTCATATTTAGAAATCGAGGACTCTTATCTGAACTCGATCATATCTTGTCTGAATTGGATATTACCGCCTTGTTTAAGTAAATAATTTTTTAGGATTTTGACATTTCTATGATTATGATCAATGTAGGTGTTGGGAAAGAAGCGCGGAAACCTTTCCCCAAACCGGAGAGTACCTGCGAGAGGACCGAGCAATACAACGCACGAACCCAAAAACAAACACACAAAACAATCCACGCAGACACAGAGAATTTTTGACGTGGAAAACCCTTGCGGGAAAAACCACGGGACGATCGGAGTCCAACCCTGAGAAGCCTCCACTAATGGAATAGAAGAATTACACCCTCTACAAACTCCTCCCGATCCAAATCGGATCCCCACAACACTCAGAGATAAGAACAATGATTACAAGGCTACGAAGAGCGAGAACGACGAGTAGAAATTACCCGAACACGATCTCCTTCGAACAACGACCTTCAATCCTCCGTCTTCTTCTCCGAAGTTGTAATGGCACTCTTGCCTCCTTCGTCTCTCAAAGTTGTGTTGCCTTTGCGATATGCTGCACTCTGAATTAGGGTTGGGAAATCCCAATATAACTCCCTAATCCCGCAGCAAACCTGGACCGTTGGATTAGATCCAATGATGAAAACTCATCCTGAAATTCGCTTCAGCCCCTGACGACACAGAGTTCGGCCAGAACTCTGTGTCGAGCATCCAGAACCTCACGCCACAATGCTGGAGTGGCCAGACCGAGTTCGGCCCGAACTCGCCATGGGACCGAGTTCGGCCCGAACTCGGATCCCCTGTTCCAGAACCTCCCATGGAGCAGCAGCAGCAGCAACTCCAACTTCCCGAGCTTCTCCGACATCGGACGGCGCTCGTCGCACTCCGGGATCTTCTCCACATAGGTTGGGAACCCCCACCCACTCCAACAAATCTCCCCCTTCACAACTATGGGGAGGATGTCGTCATCCCGACGACCTGCCTGCAGTACTCAAACTTCCCCCTTGGTAGAATCTTCGTGAACATATCAGCCCCGTTGTCATCTGTATGAACCTTCTCAAGCTCCGCGTCCTTCTTCTCAACCACATCCCGTATCCAATGATACCGAGTCTCGATGTGCTTGGACCGGCTATGAAACGTCTGATTCTTCACAAGGTGGATAGCACTCTGACTGTCGCAAAGCAAAGTATACTGCTCTTGCTTCAGTCCCATTTCCTGCAACAGCTTCTTCATCCACAACAGCTCCTTGCAAGCCTCCGTCGCCGCAATGTATTCCGCCTCCGTCGTCGATAAGGCAACACACTTCTGCAACCGCGACTGCCACGACACCGCTCCTCCCACAAACATCATCACGTAGCCTGAAGTCGATCGCCTCGTGTCTACATCTCCAGCCATATCAGCGTCGGTATACCCAACCAGCTTCGGCTCGTCACCACCAAAGGAAAGTCTCCAACCAGCAGTGCCCTGAAGATAACATAGAATCCACTTGACCGCACTCCAATGTACCCTTCCAGGATTTGAAAGATACCTGCTAACCGTACCAACTGCATGAGCAATATCTGGCCTCGTACACACCATAGCATACATAAGGCTTCCCACAGCTGAGGCATATGGAACCCGCTCCATATCTTCTTTTTCGTCCTCGGTAGATGGACACTGCTCCTCAGTGAACTTAGAGTGAGCCGCGAGGGGGGAACTCACTTTCTTCGACCCGTCCATCCCGAAACGCTGAAGTACCCGGTGAATGTACTTCGTTTGGGACAAGTGTAGCAGCTTGGACTCTCTCTCTCGGCTGATCTCCATCCCAAGAATAGTCTTCGCTGCGCCCAAATCCTTCATAGAGAAGGCCGCGCCCAGTTGGCGCTTCAGCTCCGCTATCCTAGTGGCATTCCGTCCCACTAATAGCATATCATCAACATAGAGCAATAAGATGATAAAATCATCATCGACAAAATATCTCACAAATGCACAATGGTCCGACGTCGTCCGTGCATAACCATGCTCCCCCATAAACGACTCGAACTTCCTGTACCACTGCCTCGGAGCCTGCTTCAGACCATATAAGCTCTTCCTCAACCGGCAGACCAAATGTGACTTGCCCTTCTCACAGAATCCCTCTGGCTGCTCCATGTATAACTCCTCCTCAAGATCACCGTGGAGGAATGCCGTCTTCACGTCCATCTGCTCGACCTCCAAGTCGAGACTGGCTGCTAATGCTAGCACCACCCGAATAGACGAATGCTTGACGACAGGCGAAAAGATCTCATCATAATCCACGCCTTTTCGCTGACCGTAGCCTTTGACTACCAACCTCGCTTTGTATCGAGGGCGAGTAGCATCATCCGTCTGCTTCACTCTGAACACCCATCGATTCTTCAAAGCCTTCTTGCCCTTTGGCAACCGCACCAGATCATAAGTGGAATTGGTGTGCAAGGAACTCATCTCCTCCTGCATAGCCACCATCCACTCCTGCCTGTGTTCGTCTTCCATAGCCTCTGCAAAACTTTTGGGCTCTCCCCCGTCAGTCAATAGCACATACTCATCTGGTGAGTATCTCGTAGATGGTCGACGATCCCTGTCACTCCTCCTCAAAGGAACCACTGGTGCTGGCTGTATACCGACAGCCTCCGCCCCTTCAGGAACTACCTCTCCGGCATGCTCATCCTCCTGAGGGACACCCTGACCACCATCAGCAGGCTGATGATCAAGGTTGGGAGCAACTCCATGTACCGGCTCCTCCATAACTGGATCCTCTGCGTTGTCCTCTGGAAACTGCTCGAAGCAAAATGACTCTAACTCAGGCAATTCCTCAGCCTCAGAAGGCGTCTCGGAATCCTGAGTGTTGGTCATGGTCTGATCCTCGACGAACACCACGTCCCTGCTTCTGTAGAGCTTTCCTTCCACTGGGTCGTAGAGTCTATAGCCAAACTCATCCCGACCGTAGCCGACAAAGACGCATTGCCTCGTCTTCGGCTCAAGTTTGGTCCTCTCGTCCTTCGGTATATGCACGAAGGCTTTACAACCAAACGCCCGCAGGTGATTGTATGACGGTTCTTTGCCGTACCATACTTTATCAGGCACATCACCCTGCAAAGGAGCACTAGGAGACAAATTAATAATATAAGCAGCTGTGAGAAGAGCCTCACCCCAGTAACTGCCCGACAAGTTTACTTCTAACAGCAAACACCGCACCCTCTCCATCAGTGTCCTGTTCATGCGCTCCGCTACACCATTGAGCTGAGGTGTCTTGGGCGGAGTCTTCTGGTGTCGTATCCCTTGCTCTCTGTAATACGCATCAAAGGGACCGATGTATTCACCTCCATTGTCGGACCGAATACACAACAACTTCTTGCCCGTCTTCCTTTCAACAGAGGCCTGAAACTCCTTGAAAGTAGACAGCACCTGATCCTTGGCCTTTAAGGCATAGACCCAAACCTTCCTGGAACAGTCATCAATAAAGGTTACAAAGTAAGAAGCACCACCAAGAGATTTTACCTTCATAGGACCGCAGACATCCGAGTGAATCAACTCGAGCAACGCCGGCTTCCTCGAACTTGGGTGACTTTAGAAAGACACCCTATTTTGCTTTCCAGCTAAACAGTGCGTGCACTTCTCCAACTTTGTAGACCTGAGCCCCGGAATCACCTTCCTGTTCACCAAGTAGCTCATCCCCTTCTCGCTGATATGGCCGAGCCGCCTGTGCCACAATTCGGTAGACGCATCACTGACTGCGTTCACCTCCTGTGACCCCTCTGCGCTCCCCTCCATATAGTAGAGACCGGACTTCTTGCTTCCTCTGGAAATCACCATCGAACCTCTGGAAAGCTTCCACTGACTGTTCCCGAAGAGACTGAAGAATCCCTCGTCATCCAATCTTCTAACCGACACCAGGTTGAAACGGATATCAGGGACATGACGAACATCCTTGAGAACAAGAACCGCACCCGTCTTCGTTCTCAAATGCACATCTCCAACGGCAACCGCCTTCGACACATATCCGTTGCCCATCTTCAACACGCCACAGTCGCCTGTCGTGTAAGTGGCAAACAGTACCCTGTTGTGAGATACATGTGCTGAAGCCCCTGAGTCCACCAGCCAAGAATTGTCATCGCAGACGAGGTTAGTAATGACCTCATCACCTACTATGATCACATCGCCTCCATGTACCGAGGTCGCCGCTGTAGTGTTCTCTTCTTGCTTCCCCTTGTCGCCCTTCTTCTCTCTCTTCCAAGCGAAACAATTCCGCTTGATATGGCCCTTCTTACCGCAATGGTAACACTCTGAGTCCTCGTAACGATCCTTGGACTTCCCCCTACTCTTGTCTCTGCCACCACCTGGACCCCTGCTTTTGCCCCTTCCGCGGCTCTCTGAAACAAGTGCCTCTGAGTGGTGGGATGTGGATGAAGTGCCCTGAGAACGTCTCCGCATCTCTTCATTCAACACCCCGCTCTTGGCAAACTCCAGACTGACCACGCCCTCTGGAGCAGAAGCGATCATAGATACTCGTACGGTCTCCCACGAGTCTGGCAATGTACACAGCAGCCACAGTCCCTGAACTTCGTCGTCGAACTTGACTCCCATAGAAGATAGCTGGTCAACCACGCCCTGGAACTCACTCAAGTGATCCGAAATAGACGCCCCGTCTTTGTACCGCAGACCCATCATCGTCCGGATCAGGAACAGCTTGTTTACCCCGGTCTTCTTCGCGTACAAAGACTCCAGCTTATCCCATAACGTCTTCGCGTGCTCAATATTGGCAACGTGGTTGTACACGTTCTCGTCCACAAACTGCCGTATGTACCCACACACCTGTATATGCTCGAATGTCCAGTCCTCCTCGGATTTATCACTGGGCTTCTCGGATGCAAACACGGGTAGATGCAGCTTCTTGACAAATAGCAAATCCTTCATCTTGCTCCGCCAATAATGATAGTTTGTGCCATTAAGATTCACCATGCGCACCGGCTTCGCGTCCATCTCTCCTCTCTGGTTTCTCTGTCAACTACTGACACTCCTTCTGAATTCCAGAACCTGGCTTTGATACCACTCTGTTGGAAAAGAAGCGCGGAAACCTTTCCCCAAACCGGAGAGTACCTGCGAGAGGACCGAGCAATACAACGCACGAACCCAAAAATAAACACACAAAACAATCCACGCAGACACAGAGAATTTTTGACGTGGAAAACCCTTGCGGGAAAAACCACGGGACGATCGGAGTCCAACCCTGAGAAGCCTCCACTAATGGAATAGAAGAATTACACCCTCTACAAACTCCTCCCGATCCAAATCGGATTCCCACAACACTCAGAGATAAGAACAATGATTACAAGGCTACGAAGAGCGAGAACGACGAGTAGAAATTACCCGAACACGATCTCCTTCGAACAACGACCTTCAATCCTCCGTCTTCTTCTCCGAAGTTGTAATGGCACTCTTGCCTCCTTCCTCTCTCAAAGTTGTGTTGCCTTTGCGATATGCTGCACTCTGAATTAGGGTTGGGAAATCCTAATATAACTCCCTAATCCCGCAGCAAACCTGGACCGTTGGATTAGATCCAATGATGAAAACTCATCCTGAAATCCGCTTCAGCCCCCGACGACATAGAGTTCGGCCAGAACTCTGTGTCGAGCATCCAGAACCTCACGCCACAATGCTGGAGTGGCCAGACCGAGTTCGGCCCGAACTCGCTATGGGACCGAGTTCGGCCCGAACTCGGATCCCCTGTTCCAGAACCTCCCATGGAGCAGCAGCAGCAACAACTCCGACTTCCCGAGCTTCTCCGACATCGGACGGCGCTCGTCGCACTCCGGGATCTTCTCCACATAGGTTGGGAACCCCACCCACTCCAACAGTAGGTTGCTTCGTGATAATTGTCCCCCTTAAATGATAGTCTTGGTTCTCATCCAATATTAAAATATCAAAAAACCTAGTGGAACTCATGATTTCTTATTTCTTAAAACTCGATCATGAAAATAGTTGGATTATATGCATCTCATCTTTTGATTTTTTTTTTTCAAACGACTAAAAAAGGTACAGCTTCCTGTCAGTAAAATCCATATTTTGAGTACTTATTTGAGTTTATATAGTCGAACTCAACTAATATTGATTGGGCTCTGGCCATCTCCAATGGACGTTTCTATCTTCCCTATTTCAATAATAGAAAACCCTTTTAATAAAACTTATTATCATAATTTACAACATTATACATGACGCTGATGTATGATGGATAATTTTTATCTTAATATTGGACCGCACTTTCAAACTGAATCATAATTTATACTTATTTAATATTCTCTATCTTAATATCTTAATATTAGAAACGTTAATACAAATCGAGAACCATTGGACATAATATATTTTTGGGTGTAATTTCTATATAGAATTTTTTAGGCCATCTCCAAATGGCCTGTAAGACAGCCATTCTTTTTTGAATAAGTATGGTTAGATCATTGCTCTTTGTGATAGCAAAGGACTGCATTTTGTAGTGGGAAAAAAATGATGCCCAAAAAAGAGACTTATTTACAGCCATTTTGCTTGTGATATATATTCTCACATTATAATAATGTTTCAAATACAAGTTTTGCATGTATTTGCACCCACAATTGGAATTTTATTTGACATATGACAATTACATGGTGTTATTTTGGGAAATATCCAACATTTTTATTCCTTGATATGGAGACTATATATTCAATGCCAAGAGTTCCCTAAAGTCCACAAGGCTATTTGGGCCATATGCTAATATGCTAACACTACCCCTCAAGCGGAGCATATTTATCAAAGGAAAATTTATGAAATGTCCAAAAAACGAAAAAGTTTGAAAAATTTACTGCACAATAACATTTCGTGCGTGCCCAGAATTAGCAGAAAATATATAAAGGGGGTTCCATATGACCTTTTTATCTTTCTAATTTATTGAAAACACCCACGAAACTACTCTTAAAAAAAACGTTTTGATACTTCCTCTTCTTTCATACGCTGCTCACTTTCGAATGTAGGTTTTCTCCTCAAAAATCTTCAAACCTTACTTCAAAAACTCGTCGAAAAATTTCGAAAAGGTCGACAAACGGTAAAACTGTTAAAACGGAGGTCAAACCATCATTTTTTGCGATTCTAAAATTTCGAAAGGTCGACTAATGGAGAAGCGGTTAATCTCCGGCTCCTCGAAAATATGCTCCTTTTGCGACAAACCGGACCTCGTTTCGACCTCCCAGTCAAAAGTTATGGTCCTTCAAAGTTTCAACTGGCCATAAAATACAGGAGAATGATCATTCTCCGTGGTAATATTACAGAGAATGGCCATTCTCCGTGCTAAAACCACGGAGAATGACCCTTCTCCTTGTTAAATTGGCAAAGAATAGCCATTCTCCGTGTTAGAATGACGGAGAATGGCCATTCTCCGTCAATTTAACAAGGAGAATGGCCATTCTCCGTGCTAAAACCACAGAAAATGGTCATTTTTTCGTGCTAAAACCACGAAGAATGACCATTCTCCTTATTAAATTGACCAAGAATAACCATTCTTCATGTTAAAATGACGGAAAATGGTCATTCTCCGTCAATTTAACAAGGAGAATGGCCATTCTCCGTCATTTTAACACGGAGAATGGCCATTTTTCGTGCTAAAATTACGGGAATGGCCATTCTCCGTATTAAAATAACGGAGAATGGCCATTCTCAGTCATTTTTATCACGGAGTCATCCTCCGTCATTTTGACACGGAGAATGGCCATTCTCCGTCATTTTGACACGGAGAATGGCCATTCTCCATCATTTTGACATGGATAAGGCCATTCTCCGTGTTTTTAGCACGGATAATTGCTATTCTCCGTCATTTTAACATGGAGAATGGTCATTCTCCGTCATTTTGACACGGAGAATGGCCAATCTCCACCATTTTGACATGGATAAGGCCATTCTCCGTGGTTTTACCACGGAAAATGGTCATTCTTTGTGATTTTAACATGGAGAATGATGGAGAATAGTCGACAGAAACCTAAAACCTATTTTTTGTTTTTTGTGAAAAAATTTGTCAGGAACAAAAATTCAAGAGTTTTCGTTCTTCTTTCAAAACGATGCTAACTCTTATGGAAAAGAAGAAGAAGATCTTCTCTCTACAATTGACCTAATCGTCGAAAAACTTCAAATCTCTCCACGATGATGATGATGATGATGATGAGCGATGATCGTAGTTCGACTGAAGAAAAGCACAGGGAACTACGAACGATCTTTGCGATCTCAGCTGAAGATGAGAGCAATGGAATTCAGATCTCTCGTGAAAAAAATCGCAATCCAAATATGAGTTTGTGCGAAGGGTAGTTATGGTATTATAAAGATGGCAATTTTGTAAATACAGAGCATCTAAAGGGAATCTTGGAATATTTAACATGGAAATATATAATTCTGGGCATTTCATAAAACCTATCCTTCGGGTGGGTTTTTCATACAAACCAACCCCAAAATTGGGTTTCTTGGCAATTTCCAGATTTATCAATCATATCCAGTTTGTTACATAGAAATAAAAAAGAGAAAATTTGTGTGGCACCCCAATTTTTTTTAATGCATATTTAAGGTGCATCCCACACAATTACAAGAATATATGACACACCCCACTTTTGACGTAAAACGTCTATTGCTAACGGTCAGCTCCTTTGACCATTTATTTTGGACGAAAATACCCATGCTGCTTCCCCCCTCCCGGACCTCGCAGCTCCCCCCTCCCCGACCTCGCCCCCCCTCTCTCCCCGATGCTCCCCACCCCCTCTCCGACCTCGCCGCGGCTCCGCCCCCCACCCCGACCTCGCCGCCGCCCCCCCGTCCGCGGCGAGGTCGGGGAGGGGGGTGGGGAGCATCGGCGAGGTCGGGGAGGGAGGGGGAGCAACGAGATCGGGGAGGGGGGGCGGCGAGGTCGGTGTAAAACCCCTAAATTTTTACTATTATTTTTATTATTAAATTTGGTACTGATTTAAAATTTTGTATTGTACGTCACGTAGTCGTATTGTACGTCGTGTACGAAAATTTTATTTTTCGAAATTGCTCGACGAATGCGAATATGTGCGAGCGTACATATTTTTAGAAAAACATTTTTTTCTATTTTATAGTTTCAAAATAATATATGTAATAATTTATTTTAGCTATCGTACCAAACTTTCAAGCTAATTATTTTATTTATTTTATTGGTACAAAGCTTTTCGTTTATAACAATTATTGATAATATTCTTGTGCATACGTATATATTTTCTAAATATTTTACTAGCCTATTTTAAATAAAAATGTAATTTTTGAGATTTATTAATATTAATATTTTATTATTCAAAAAGATATTTAAAAATATTTATTATTTTCGAAATTATTATTATTGGTATTTTGAAAAAATATATTTGGAAGTTACTGTGGCCACTTGAATCTTGATTTGATTTCTGGATTTAATTAAATAGATTAAACTAATATCAATATTTGAAATTGATTTGATTTTAAACTAAAAGAATTTAATTTGATTTAAATTGGATTTGTATTTGGAATTGGATTTGATTGCTTTTAAATTTAAACTACGAATTATCTATTTTTGGGGTTTAAAATATTCCTAGTCGATATCCAATTGGGAATTTCCACATCCTATAAATAGGCAGGTACTCCTCCATTATTTCTTCACAATTCATCTTCCACAAATATTTCTCCATGTGTGCATCGTGACTGTGCCTCTACATCCACTATATTCGTTTCTATTACAAATACAATTATTCAGGGTCCGACAAATCAGGACCTCCTCAACTCCGTCCCCGTCGTAATCCTAACATAAGCCCGAGCCCCTGACCACAGCCACTCCCAGCTCCGTCTCTTCCCGACCGTCCGTCGACTCCACGACCACCACCTCCGCCAAGTCCTCCAACTTCGACCAACTCCCTGGCGGTCAGCGCCACCCCACCATTGCCGCAGCCACCAAAACTATCACCACCACGCCCCAGGCCGCAGCCACCCCGGACCTCGGCCAACTCCAACCAAAACCACACAACCCAGCCGCCACCACGGCAGCCCACGCCGCCACCACCCAATAGGAAAACATCAATTAAAAAAAAACCTAACTCTAGACTCACCTCTGCCGGACCGCCTCGACGTCGTCCCGCCTCCGTACGTCGTAGCCGAGCTCCGTGAGACAAACTGGCGCCATCCTCCGCCGATCTCAAACCGTCCCTGACCGCCGCTCGAGCCTGCGCCACCACCGTTGGAACCCTCCGTCGCGTCCAAACCACAGCTGTCCCCGCGAACTCTGCCACTTGCGCGCCGCCCTCTGGTCCGCCGACCTCCGCGGGGAGTCGTACCCGCAGGCCGCTCCACCGCTTCCGCGCCTGGCCTCACCTTCCCCCTCGGCCACATCTCCCCTCTCTCCGCCGGATCTGCGCCGGCGAGCTCCTCCTCGTCAGCGCCCCTCCGCGAAACCCTCTTGCCGCTCTGCCCGGAGCCGCCCTCGCCGAGCCGGCGACTTCACTCCGCCCAGATCTCCCTTCCGCCCACATCGCTCCTCTCTCTCCCCGCCAGGAAGACCCCGATCCCGCTCCTCTCCGTCCTTCCTCTCCTCTGGCACCTTTTCCTCCGCCGGACCACCGATCATCCTCGCCACACGTGCGCCCTCTCTCTCCCCTCTCTCCGTTCCTCTCACTCCCGTCCCCCTTTCGTTTCTCCCAAAGAAGTGAGGAACCCAGCCCCCCTTTTGATTAGTTTTATATTTTTGTGTTTTGATTGTTTTTTTTGGTTATGTTCAGGTCGTTTATTATTGTGTCTTTTACTGTTTAGCATCTGTTATTATTATTATTATTATTATTATTACTATTATTATTATTATTATTATTATTATTATTATTATTATTATTATTATTATTATTATTATTATATGTTAAAGAGAATGGGCTGGATAGGTTATTTTTTTAGGGATTAGTATTATTACTATTTTTTATTATTAAAAGTTTTTATTGCTGCTCTTCTATTTAAGTTAGAGGAACACCAGTCTTGATTTGTAGTATTACTATTATTTTCAATCTACTGATAAAATTTTGTTATATTTTTCTTACTTATTTTGTATACAGTATAATATATAGTGCATATGGTATGTATATTGTTGTAAGTACTATTATTAATATTACCATTTTGATAATATTCTATTTTTTATATTAAATAACTAGATAGTAACATTTTCAAAATTTTGTTTGACAACTCAGTAGCCCTAAAATATTTTCCTAGATTTTTATATAATTAATTAAAATACTTTTGGACAAATAAAAAATTTAGTTTCTTCCTAGAAATTCTATTTTTGACAAACATAGAAATTTGACCAAAATAAAACAATTTTCTTGAATATAAGTATTTTTTTGCTATAATTATTTTGACTCATAAAAAAAAACTAGTTTTCAAGTATTATAAATAGTTTTCTATATCTTATTATTTATCCATTATTCTTTGATTTATCTCATGTCCGTAACCGATCCTCTTATTTCTATTCTGTCACCAAATTCGTACCACCTTATGTCCACCCTAACTAAATTGACCCTTCTGGACCCAATAGAACTATCCGTGCCACCATCCGAGGTCACCTTGTATAGTTGTTACACCGAAGTCGCAGTTCATGCCACCTTGATCATCGCAGCACACCAGGCGTCCTACCAGGCAAGACACCTTGCCATTTGCTCTTTATTTATTTTATGCATTATTTATTTTCTTTATGCAAAATAAACTGTGATACATGGCATAACCTGTTAGAACTTACTGTTCATTTATATTTCCTGCTATGTATTATTTTTCTCACATTAAACCTAGATTTAAGGGACCACCTTATGTGTTGCATTCATTGGCCTTGACACGTTGTAAAACGAAGTTGTGTGTCACATGTAGGACACGGAAGTGCGTGATTGGCTGGCCACCAGTATGTACAAGCTGTGCGATAGGAATAACCGCTAATAGAGGTTGCATGTTTAGTTTGACTTAGCGGTTATAGAGGTTTACTGTTGTGGATACAACAGAGTAGGTATTGGGCGGAGAGGACAATTCCTTAGCGTATGGGCTTCGATGCACTTTCCCTTTTGTAACCCGTGAGCTCCGCCGGAGACGCGGGTCAGATTACCCATGATTACTGACGGCCACTGACGTTCTGCGGAATGTCATGCTCTTACTGATGGGGCCTCTGGTACCCAAGGGGGGACTATGCCGATCCTATTTAGCCAGGGCCCATGCGTAAGAAGGATTGTTCTTAACTACATATCACTTAGAACGGTTAGGCACCTTATCCGTTAGGTACAAGTACTTTTGGTTTGGGTACTTGTATCTGACCGTGGCTTGGAACAATAACTTGTCGCGGATTAGTTCGTCACATCTTGTCCTTGTTTGTTGTAGGTGTGGCTTACTACTTCGATGAGAAGGTATTGAACCTTGTTGGGGTCCGGATACCATATTGGATTCATAGTATGGAAAGATACGTCACCGTGAATTAGTTTACCATCTCTGTCCTTGTTTGGTTGGGGGGATGGTATGCTCGTTCAATAGGTGTATATTGGACCATGTTATAATTCAATTGACTTATTTATTTGAGCAATATTTATTCAGTTTATATGGAATGATATTATGTGTCTTATTACGTCCCTCTGAGGACCTGGTTATCTCTCCAGGTGTGTGCTATTGTCTTTCGTAGGTGTTCTAGCTCTAGCCGTTATCATCGCTATTTCTTCGAGGATGATTGCATTTGGATCGTCTTCACTTCGCTCGCCAAACTCATTTCTTTTCTCATGTATTTTCCTTTACTTGTTGGTAGTGGATTTGTCTCCGCCCAACTACATGTACGAAAGATAATTCTGTATCATTATATGATATCTTTTATTCATTTATTTTGTGTGGATGAGATTAGTTATGGTTCTACTGTATTTTACAGCTTATGTATTCATATGAGGTTTCCATATATTGGAGCGTACTTCGTATGTATACAGCTGGCATGTCTACGTTCCTAGTCCTACGTATTTTGGGACTGAGGCGTTACATGTTTTTGTGGTGGCCCATGCAGGTCAAGATAAATTGTTTGGTTACTTTACCGTACCAAGCAAGCCTGCGAATAGGATTAGAAGTCTAGGATCTCATCCACATACTTGACCTCTTTCCTCGATTCTATATTCGAACTACTGTTCATCTGATCTATTGCATCTTGCTTGATTCCTTCTCTCATTATTCTTATCTTCCCTTCGTGCTTGCTAGAGATTGACCCTACTAGTTAGATGTCCCAAACACTATTAGTTTAATTCTTTTAAGTTGGGTAGAATGCCTTATGACCTAGCAACCCCTTGCCCTAGTCACCTATATTAGCAGGTTTACTTAGAATCTAGAAAATCCCTAACCCGTTTAGCCAACCAAGGACTTGGACAAGAACACTATAGGGCGACTGTATAAGGACTATTACAGGACATGACTTAGATCCTTTAGAAGTTGACTAAACTCCCTCTCAATTTTAAATTCTCGTGTCTATAATTTCACTCTCTTGACTAATGTTGCTACTATAATCTAGTTTTTGCAAACTCATCCATTTATCGAGTTTGTTCATGACATGCTATTGAGCGCTCACTAACCTATTGTCTAATCAGAACCGGTGCATAATGGTCTGATCAACCGAGTGCACTTTGGTTTGCCTTTGTCTATTGTTCTACGTAGATGGGGACATAGCTAAACTAGTCCTTTAGAGTCCCATCCACGACTGCCTTGAAAATTCTTTTTGAAATTATTCGATCGCCTTTGAATCACGTATTTGATAACGCCTCCTTCGAACTCTATATTGCTTTTGCCTTCACCTATTTTAGAAGGACGAAGGCGTTATACTAGAACTTCCTCTAGCTACCCTATCACCTATGACCATTATCACTCGATGTTGCCATATCTTTGTCTTGAACTACTCGACCTTCCCTCGATCCTAAATCTTCAATCTTGACTTTCTAATCACTTGAATTTAAGAGTGATTACAATCGTCTCTTAATCGTCTCTTAATCATATCTTCAACCTAGATTACGACCATATAAACTTCGAACCCTTCGATCTACCGTTGTGCCTTATCACCCCCTACTAAATCCTTAATTTCGAGGACAAAATTCTTTTAAGTTGGGTAGGATGTAAAACTCCTAAATTTCTACTATTATTTTTATTATTAAATTTGGTACTGATTTAAAATTTTGTATTGTACGTCACGTAGTCTTATTGTACGTCGTGTACGAAAATTTTATTTTTCGAAATTGCTCGACGAGTGCGAATATGTGCGAGCGTACATATTTTTAGAAAAACATTTTTTCTATTTTATAGTTTCAAAATAATATATGTAATAATTTGTTTTAGCTATCGTACCAAACATTCAAGCTAATTATTTTATTTATTTTATTGGTGCAAAGCCTTTCGTTTATAACAATTATTGATAATATTCTTGTGCATACGTATATATTTCCTAAATATTTTACTAGCCTATTTTAAATAAAAATATAATTTTTGAGATTTATTAATATTAATATTTTATTATTCAAAAAGATATTTAAAAATATTTATTATTTTTGAAATTATTATTATTGGTATTTTGAAAAAATATATTTGGAAGTTATTGTGGCCATTTGAATCTTGATTTGATTTTTGGATTTAATTAAATAGATTAAACTAATATCTATATTTGAAATTAATTTGATTTTAAACTAAAAGAATTTAATTTGATTTAAATTGGATTTGTATTTGGAATTGGATTTGATTGCTTTTAAATTTAAACTACGAATTATCTATTTTTGGGGTTTAAAATATTCCTAGTCCATATCCAATTGAAAATTCCCACATCCTATAAATAGGCAGGTACTCCTCTATTATTTCTTTACAATTCATCTTCCACAAATATTTCTCCATGTGTGCATCGTGTCTGTGCCTCTACATCCACTATATTCGTTTCTATTACAAATACAATTATTCAGGGTCCGACAAATTCAGACCTCCTCAACTCCGTCCCCGTCCTAATCCTAACACAAGCTCGAGCCCCTGACCACAGCCACTCCCAGCTCCGTCTCTTCCCGACCGTCCGTCGACTCCACGACCACCACCTCCGCCAAGTCCTCCAACTTCGACCAACTCCCTGGCGGTCAGCGCCACCCCACCATTGCCGCAGCCACCAAAACTATCACCACCACACCCCAGGCCGCAGCCAACCCGGACCTCGGCCAACTCCAACCAAAACCACACAACCCAGCCGCCACCGCGGCCACTGTCGCGGCAGCCCACGCCGTCACCACCCAATAGGAAAAACATCAATTAAAAAAAAACCTAACTCTAGACTCACCTCTGCCGGACCGCCTCGACGTCATCCCGCCTCCGTACGTCGCGGCCGAGCTCTGTGAGACAAACTGGCGCCATCCTCCGCCGATCTCAAACCGTCCCTGACCGCCGCTCGAGCTTGCGCCACCACCGTTGGAACCCTCCGTCGCGCCCAAACCACAGCTGTCCCCGCGAACTCTGCCACTTGCGCGCCGCCCTCTGGTCCGCCGACCTCCGCGGGGAGTCGTACCCGCAGGACGCTCCACCGCCTCCGCGCCTGGCCTCACCCTCCCCCTCGGCCACGTCTCCCTTCTCTCCGCCGGATCTGCGCCGGCGAGCTCCTCCTCGTCAGCGCCCCTCCGCGAAACCCTCTTGCCGCTCTGCCCGGAGCCGCCCTCGCCGAGCCGGCGACTTCACTCCGCCCAGATCTCCCTTCCGCCCACATCGCTCCTCCCTCTCCTCGCCGGGAAGACCCCGATCCCGCTCCTCTCCGCCCTTCCTCTCCTCCGGCTCCTTTTCCCCCGCCGGACCACCGATCATCCTCGCCACACGCGCGCCCTCTCTCTCCCCTCTCTCCGTTCCTCTCACTCCCGTCTCCCTCTCGTTTCTTCCAAAGAAGTGAGGAACCCAGCCCCCCTTTTGATTAGTTTTATATTTTTGTGTTTTGATTGTTTTTTTTTTTAGTTTTGTTCAGGTCGTTTATTATTGTGTCTTTTACTGTTTAGCATATGTTATTATTATTATTATTATTATTATTATATGTTAAAGAGAATGGGCTGGATAGGTTATTTTTTTAGGGATTAGTATTATTACTATTTATTATTATTAAAAGTTTTTATTGCTGCTCTTCTATTTAAGTTAGAGGAACACCAGTGTTGATTTGTAATATTACTATTATTTTCAATCTACTGATAAAATTTTGTTATATTTTTCTTACTTATTTTATATACAGTATAATATATAGTGCACATGGTATGTATATTGTTGTAAGTACTATTATTAATATTACCATTTTGATAATATTCTATTTTTTTTATTAAATAACTAGATAGTAACATTTTCAAAATTTTGTTTGACAACTCAGTAGCCCTAAAATATTTTCCTAGATTTTTATATAATTAATTAAAATATTTTTGGACAAATAAAAATTTAGTTTCTTCCTAGAAATTCTATTTTTGACAAACTTAGAGTTTTGACCAAAATAAAACGATTTTCTTGAATTTAAGTATTTTTTTGCTATAATTATTTTGACTCATAAAAAAAAAAAAACTAGTTTTCAAGTATTATAAATAGTTTTCTATATCTTATTATTTATCCATTATTCTTTGATTTATCTCATGTCCGTAACCGATCCTCTTATTCCCATTCTGTCACCAAATTCGTACCACCTTATGTCCACCCTAACTAAATTGACCCTTCTGGACCCAATGGAACTATCCGTACCACCAGCCGAGGTCACCTTGTATAGTTGTTGCACCGAAGTCGCAGTTCATGCCACCTTGATCATCGCAGCACACCAGGCGTCCTACCAGGCAAGACACCTTGCCATTTGCTATTTATTTATTTTAGCTCATATTTCATGCATTATTTATTTTCTTTATGCAAAATAAACTGTGATACATGGCATAACCTGTTAGAACTTACTGTTCATTTATATTTCCTGCTATGTATTATTTTTCTCATATTAAACCTAGATTTAAGGGACCACCTTGTGTGTTGCATTCATTGGCCTTGACACGTTGTAACACGAAGTTGTGTGTCACATGTAGGACACGAAAGTGCATGATTGGCTGGCCACCAGTACGTACAAGCCGTGCGATAGGAATAACCGCTAATAGAGGTTGCATGTTTAGTTTGACTTAGCGGTTATAGAGGTTTACTGTTGTGGATACAACAAAGTAGGCATTGGGCGGAGAGGACAATTCCTTAGCGTATGGGCTTCGATGCACTTTCCCTTTTGTAACCCGTGAGCTCCGTCGGAGACGCGGGTCAGATTACCCATGATTACTGACGGCCACTGACGTTCTGCGAAACGTCATGCTCTTACTGATGGGGCCTCTGGTGCCCCAGGGGGGACTATGCCGATCCTATTTAGCTAGGGCCTATGCGTAAGAAGGATTGTTCTTAACTACATATCACTTAGAACGGTTAGGCACCTTATCCGTTAGGTACGAGTACTTTTGGTTTGGGTACTTATATCTGACCGTGGCTTGGAACAATAACTTGTCGCGGATTAGTTTGTCACATCTTGTCCTTGTTTGGTTGTAGGTGTGGCTTACTACTTCGATGAGAAGGTATTGAACCTTGTTGGGGTCCGGATACCATATTGGATTCATAGCATGGAAAGATACATCACCGTGAATTAGTTTACCATCTCCTGTCCTTGTTTGGTTGGGGGGATGGTACGCTCGTTCAATAGGTGTGTATTGGACCATGTTATAATTCAATTGACTTTTTTATTTGAGCAATATTTATTCAGTTTATATGGCATGATATTATGTGTCTTGTTACGTCCCTCTGAGGACCTGGTTATCTCTCCAGGTGTGTGCTATTGTCTTTCGCAGGTGTTCTAGCTCTAGCCGTTATCATCGCTATTTCTTCGAGGATGATTGCATTTGGATCGTCTTCGCTTCGCTCGCCAAACTCATTTCTTTTCTCATGTATTTTCCTTTACTTATTAGTAGTAGATTTGTCTCCGCCCAACTACATGTACGAAAGACAATTCTTTATCATTATATGATATCTTTTATTCATTTATTTCGTGTGGATGAGATTAGTTATGGTTCTACTGCATTTTACAGCTTATGTATTCATATGAGATTTCTATATATTGGAGCGTACTTCGTATGTATACAGCTGGCATGTCTACGTTCCTAGTCCTACGTATTTTGGGACTGGGGCGTTACAGTCGGGGAGGAATACAACAGGTCGGGGAACAAGACAATAGGTTGGGGGTATTTTTGTCAAAAAATTTGGGTCAACCCAGTTGACTGTTCCGTCTATATTGGACGAAATTCGTCAAAAGTTGAGGATAAATTACAATAGTGTAAAGTGATGGGGTGTACCTTAAATATGCATAAAAAAGTGGGGTGCCACTCAAATTTTTTTAATAAAAAATGAGAGAGAGAGAGAGAGAAAGAGAGAAAGATTTGGTTAAAAGTTTTGTTGTCTAATCTTCGGAATACTAAGTTATTCATCACGAACAAAGTGAGTCTATCTTGACTGAGCAAAGAGCGAATACTAAGTTACTCAGCACATCATCACGAACAAAGTGACAATCTACCTATATGTGTTTGGTCCTCACATAAAAAATCAGATTGTTCGCTATAAAGATGACGACTTCGTTGTCACAGTGCATAGGAAATAGATCAATACTGGATATCAAGATCGGCCCAATAGTGTCTTGGGCCATATCTTCTCATATATTGTATGAGTCATCACCCTGTAATCCACCTATGCACTAGATCCGATAACAATTGTATCTTTCTTGTTGCACCAAGTGACGAGATTGTTCCCATAGGTACAATATCCAGCAGTAGAATGCATGTCACTCTTTAACTCAACATAGGCTACATCTAATTAGGACTCAGTTAAGAGATGACCATGAAATTTGTACTGATACTGAAGTCCTTTTCCTGGGGATTCTAAGAGCGACATCCCAGTTTGGGATGGTCAAAAAACTGACTAATATTCAAGCCTACTACAAAAAAGATGTTTGACCGACACAATCAAATAGATCATTTTTCCAACAAGTCTTCTGTATTGAGACTTGTTCTCAATATCCTCATAATTCTCGACTATAATATCATACGAAAATACTACGTTGTCCGCGGGCTTAGACTGCAGTTTTGGCTCGCGGGCCACGTGTCACTACCTGATTGGTCTCCCCATGCTAACTTCCGGGCCCACCAACCCCCTGGTCAATCAGGAGGCGATACGTGACCCGCAGGCCAGGGCTGCGGTCCAAGTCTGTGGGCAACGTAGCACTTCCGAATATCATATTAGGTTCAGTAGGAGTATTAACCGATTTGTAACCTAGTAGTCCAATTTTCTACAATAAGTTTGTAGCATATTTTCATTGGGAGTAACTATTCTTTCGGGCGTCCTTGCTATCTTAATTCCAAAAAAAATAAATTGACCAAAGTCTTTAGTAACAAATTGCTTGTGAAGATGGATTGGGACCGCCCACCGAAACAACACCCCCGCTCCCTGTCCATGGAAGATTTTAACAAGATGATCGAGAATGGAGCATCATTCGCTAGGAAGTTCCCGAGGAATGACTGCGTATTGGATAGGCTCAATCGGGATATGTTAGGGAAATCGGAGGGTCGTTTCACTCCTGGTTGCATGACTTAAGGCTACGCCGAGCCTTGGATGATGGGACCGTGCATGCTTTATCAAGTATTTATGCGGGCGACGCCTATGACGTAGGCTAAGTTCATAGTTTGGGACGATTATATCAACTTTCCTTCTCCCAAGCCACGGGATGAAGGACCGAGTGTCTTTTTTAAAGCATGTCGTGCACCAACTCTAAGCCAACCGTTGACCTTTCCATATTCTAACTCAATTCGACCGACTTGGAATTATTTCCTTAGCTATGTGGATGCGTCACTTTTATTATCAAGCCTACTTGTGCATTTGAAAACATTCGTTTTATTAGTACGAAGGCCAAGCTGAGGCAAGTTCACCGAAGCCACCCACCTGAGCGAGGAGTCGCCTCGATCGAGCTGGACTTCAAGCCGTCGTTGCATGGCAAATGTCGAACGCCGTCGGCGTTTCGATTCTTTCGATTGACTGAGCGGGACGGGGCACTACAGAAGTCGTGGCACGATCCTTCATAAAACACTTGCTATCGAACTGCTTTGCGGGAAAACTGATACATGCCTTCTTATGCCACATTTACTTAATTAGTCTATGTAAACAGAAGAACGAATCGATTAAAGTTTATCACAACGATACGACTAACGTGCACAAAAAGACTTACGTTCAAAGATAGGCCAAGTTTTGCATCAAAAAAAGATAGCATAAGGTTCTAGAAAAGAGAGAGAATTATTTAATGATCTGCAAAATTGGTCATTGGATAACTTGTGCACAAGGCGTAGTTTCCTTGAATGGTTGCCTAGGCCAAGAAACCGATTCGTCCCGGGAGGAACGAGTTGTAGCAAGCGCCAGCCTCGATTCGGCATGGGTGATTCGGAAACTTTTGCACATGGCTCGCTACCCGCCACGAAAGGATCACCGTCTAACCCAGCTATAGTCCATGATGGCTTGATATTACCAGTGACCTTCACATCCCTTTCACTGTTAGATGAATGAATAACTGTTCAATGTATACAAAATTCATATGCTTGCCTCAAAACATGTTAACATGCACATCAAGCAGGATGGTTAGAAAGATCACTAAATAGTTAACATGTTTTATAAAATTGCTTGAACAAAATGCAGAGCTTGGGTTTAATTAGTCACTCGCCAGCACATGTGATTCGTGCTGACTGCCACGCCGAGATTCCGTAGAATCGATAGTCGTCTCCCGGGCGTGATGCCGTGCGAACCTAAATTACGCTCGCACAAGGCATAGTCATAAGGTTATCCGAAACACAACAACAAGAGAATGCGCAGAGTAAATTGAACACACATTATAAAGAAGGAAACTTAAGCTTTATTGATAATGAACATTATTTTACAGACTCGATACAAGGGCGCCGCGCGGGCTTTTTACAAACTGACTCCATTACAAAATGAACGTCGATGAGATAGCCATTTCATACATTTCATCCATTGATTATACAACCAGTATTACAAAACCACCTAGGATGGTGGAAAGTCGCTCCATCAGTCTTTTGATCTTCAACAACGGAGTCTTCAAAAGATTGGATCCAAGCTTCGACCGCACGGACGAAGCTTCAAAACATACGAGTGTTGCCTCCCTTCATGCGGCACGCTCCTCCCGATTTATCGTACCTGTAGAGAGAGCGAGGATCAGTACAATCAACATGTACTGGCGAGTGGCTAATTAATTTCCAGGCTCTTATTTGGTTCAAGAATTTAGATAAAATTTATACAACTTGCTTTTAGTGATCTTTCTAGCCATCCTAGATATTTTCATACGAATCATTTTGACGAAACATACCCAAGTAAGTTACACCAGAATTTCCCTCGTCAGAGCGCGCCGTGCAACATAAAACTTACCATCACCTTCCTTGTTAGTTGATAACAATTTATATCAAGTGTTTGATGTGGAGGTCACTGGCATTAACTAGCCATCCTGGACATAGCCTGGTAAATGGGACCCATGCAACGCAAGTAGCGAGCTCCGATGCAAGTCCCCGTATTACCGATTGCCTATTACCCAGCTCGGCTATAACCTGTTTCTTCCTAGGACGAGTCGGTCCCGTGGCCCCGGGTTGCCGCTTGAAGAAACCATCGCCCTTGTCGACAAGTTGTCCATGATCGGGATAGGTTAACATGGTATATTTTAGGGTACCGTTGGGACTTGTTATGTAATTGATTCATTTACTTGGTTGTTTTGCAGGCCTGAAATAATTCTATCTTTGTTTTCTACACATCTCATCTTTTTTCATCTCAAACATAGGACTTGTATTTTTTGAAGCGAATCATTCAATTTCAATATCATTACCCAAGTTCTCATTTTTGAAATAGAGGGTCGAGACGAAGGAGGTCAGCCACTCACCTTGAGTTTTTGCTTGAGGCGAGAGACTTGTTGGCCGTGATAGACGTCGCCTACGTGATCACCTGAAATCGCACAAGCAACCGATTAGAATACTGTATTATGCAAGAAGTTTGATAGGAAATACGAGTTCGAAATGTAAGTATGAAAACCATCTAAAACATTCATGAAAACGTATTCAGAAAACCAAAGCCAAAACCAACGCAAGTAGCGTGAAAAACAGAGCAATGAGAGGTCTCTCCAGACTCAGCCGCAGAGTCAATCCTTGAGGCGCTACCCGCTGAATATAGGACTTAGTTTCGAAGAAGCCATGCCATAACGGGGAATGGATCTTAATTCAACCATTCCCGTTCGATCGATTTGATCGATCCCGACCTATCGGTCCCGACCGAATCGATAGCGACAATGTTCCTTTCTCGCGCACCCCGTGGACAGAGAACGGGGCACGATGTAGGGACGGGACACTACACCATAATCAACTAAGAAAAAGTTTCGTCCTCGAAACTTAAGAAGAGAACCTACTTCTATAAAAATAATGAAGAAAACTTTTTCTTCATCTCTGACTCGAGTTCCCATGTCGACTCTTCCGCCGCATGGTTCCTCCAGAGTACGCGAACGAGGGGGTTTGCTCGATTTCGCAGCATCTTATCCTTACGTTCTAAGATTTGAACTGGCTCTTCAAAATAGAATAAGTCGGACTTCAGCTCCAGCTGGCCAAAATCTACCATGTGGCTAGGGTCGTGCACGTACTTCCGCAACTGAGAGACATGGAAGATATTGTGTACACCTTCAAACGTCGGCGATAGGGCAATTTTATAGGCCACTGGGATGACCCGCTCGAGTATTTCGAACGGCCCAACGAATCTCAGACTCAACTTTCTCTTCGTGCCGAACCGAGTAACTCCTCGCATGGTGACACCTTCAGGAACACGTGATTGCCCTCCAGGAACTCAAGTGGTCTTCGATGGGTGTCGGCGTAGCTCTTTTGCCGACTCTGTGCAATCTTCAGTCTTTTTCGAATTAGCTTGACCTTTTCCATAGTCTGTTCCACCAGCTCCGGGTCGAGTATCTGCCGTTCTCCGACTTCATCCCAGCAAATGGGCGATCTGCACTTTCGACTGTACAAAGCTTCATACGGCGCCATTTGGATGCTGGACTCGTAGCTATTGTTATATGTAAAATTCGCCAGCGGTAGATGGACGTCCCATCTTGATTTGAAGTCAATTGCGCAGAGTCGTAGCATGTCTTCAAGAATCTGATTAACACGCTCCGTTTGGCCGTCGGTCTGAGGATGGTAAGCTGAGATGAACCGCAACTTGGTACCCAGCGCCGATTGAAGGCTACTCGAGAATTGCGATATGAACTGTGAATCCCGATCAGAGACGATGGATACTGGAACTCTGTACAGCCGTACTATCTCATCAAGATAAATTTGCGCTAGGCGATTAACGCTCCAAGTAACTTTGATGGCAATGAAGTACGCTGACTTGGTTAGTCGATCGACGATGACCCAGATGGCGTCGCTCCCCCGTGGTGTCTTCGACAGGCCAACAATAAAGTCCATAGTGACATGATCCCATTTTCACTCTAGAATAGTAAGGTTCTGCATCTCCCCGTCCGGTCTCTGATGCTCAGCTTTCACCTCCTGCCAGGCCATGCACTATGACATGAAGAGCGCCAAATCTCTCTTCATCCCGTGCCACCAGAAGGTCATGAGGAGGTCCTTATATATCTTGGTACTGCCTGAATGCAAGGTATATTTTGCATAATGTACCTCCGATAATATCTCCTTTCGTAGTTCTGAATCATCCGGAACACATAGTCGGCCATTCAATCTCAGCACGTCGGTCTTATCTTTCGCAAAGTCGGTCGCACTACCTGTTAAAATTCGCTCGCACATTTTCTTCAGGTACGGATCATCCTTCTGAGCGATTTTGATCTTTTTCAGGAAACTCGGCTCTAACTGCACTTGCGCCAACCGTACATCCCTAAATCGAACCCGGAGGTCGATACCCATTTCTTCTAGATCCTGTAGTAGTCTGCGGTTGATGGATAGCGAGGCAAGATATTTTTGACTCGGAGCGTCCGCCACAACATTTCCCTTGCCAGGAGTGTAGTCGATCGTCAAGTCATAGTCTTTGATTAGTTCGAGCCAGCGCCTCTGTCGTAAGTTCAACTCCTTCTGGGTGAAGAGATAATTGAGGCTTTTGTGGTCGGTATAGATCGCATACGCCACGCCATATAGATAGTGACGCCACAATTTTAACGCGAACACAATCGCCGCTAACTCCAAGTCGTGCGTAGGATAGTTCTTCTCGTATGACTTCAACTGTCTGGAGGCGAAGGATATCACCTTATTTTGCTGCATGAGCACACATCCCAAGCCCTGGCCTGAATCATCACTGAATATATGAAAACCCTCTGGCCCATCCGGAAGTGCGAGTATAGAGGCCAAAATTAGTCACTGTTTTAGCTCTTGGAAGGAAGCTTCACAGTCATCCGACCACTCATACACGACTCCCTTTTGAGTAAGGTGAGTCAATGGCGATGCAACCTTTGCGAAGTCTTTCACGAAGCATCGATAGTATCCCGCCAAACCAAGAAAGCTTCGAATCTCACTAGCATACGCAGGCCGCTTCCAATCAGCAACAGCTTCCACTTTCTTCGGATCGACTGCAATACCTTCGAACAAAATGGTGTGACCAAGAAAGGATATGCTGCTTAGCCAAAATTCGTACTTACTCTGCTTTGCATACAACTGATTCTCTTGAAGTATCTGGAGCACGGTCCACAGATGTTCCGCATGCTGTGTCCTGTTCTTCAAGTAGACGAGAATATCGTCAATAAAGACTACCACGAATTTATCAAGAAAGGGTCGAAATACCCGATTCATCAGATCCATGAAGGCGGCAAGGGCGTTCGTTAGGCCGAATGGCATCACCAGGAACTCGTAGTGGCCGTACCGAGTGCGGAAGGCTAACTTTTGTACGTTGTCTGACTTGATCTTGAGTTGATGATAGCCCGAACGGAGATCAATCTTTGAAAAATACCGAGGTGCCTTGCAACTGATCGAATAAGTCATCTATGTGGGACAATGGATACTTGTTCCGGATGGTGGCCTTGTTCAGCTCTCGGTAATTGACGCACAGACGCATAGACCCATCTTTTTTCTTCACAAACAACACGGGCGCTCTCCACGGTAAAATACTAGACCGGATAAACCCTTTGTCAAGTAAATCTTCTAACTGGACCTTGAGTTCCTTGAGCTCGGCGGGGGCCATTCTGTACGGAGCCTTGGAAATCGGTCGAGTATCGGAGAATGTATCAATGCTGCTGAACTCGATTTCTCGGCCGGGGGCATGCCGGGTAGCTCGTCCAGGAACACATCGGGGAATTCTGCCACAACGTCGATCTGACCCACGTTTGTACCATCCTTTTGCGTGTCTCGAACGGATGCCAAATAGCCTTCGCTCCCAGAATGCAGCATCCTTCGAGCAGAAATTGTCGAGATCAACATGCAGGTCGACGACGCCTCACCACACGAAAAACAGAATTCAGGCACTCCTGGTATACGAAAGGTGACCGT
This sequence comes from Iris pallida, assembly GCA_029216955.1. Lineage (NCBI taxonomy): Eukaryota > Viridiplantae > Streptophyta > Magnoliopsida > Asparagales > Iridaceae > Iris > Iris pallida. The sequence continues at coordinate 24,548,067 of JANAVB010044419.1, forward strand.
CTTTCTGGTGCAGTCGATGGTTGCGTTGCACGTCCCGAGCCAATCTATTCCCAGAATGATATCAAAGTCCTTCATATCTAGAACTATCACGTCAAGACCGATCTTCTGACCGTCGATACAGATAATCTCATCGGCATAGGCTAAATTTGTGAGTAGTGGTGTGCCCGAAGGTGTACTTACGCTAGGGTCGAGATCTAATAATATTATAGGAAATTTGTGCTCGGCGGCAAAGTCCGCCGATATAAAACTATGTGAAGCGCCTGAATCAAATAGTACACGAGCAGGCACATTATTAAAATTTAGTATACCTGTCACGACCGTATCTGATACAAGCACTTCATCTCGAGTCATGGCGTAGACACGGCCCTGGGCATTGGGGCGACGGTCTTGGCCATTTTACGGTACGGGTTGATGGGCTCGAGGCGTTGGACCTTGATTCCCTGGACGGTGCTATTGGGGCGCCATTGGACGGTACTGTTGGGGCGCCATTGGACGGTGTTGTTGGGGTGCCGTTGGGTTCGGCTTTCTGGTTGGACAATCAGCACGAACGTGGTGTCACGCCCCGATCCGGGAAATCGCTCGTCCTCGCTAGATTTTACCCGATTCATCGTCCTCGTTGGGGCGTGATGCCGCACGAGCCTGGAGTTGCGCTCGTGCAAGGCAAGATAACGGTTCATATAGTGATTATCTCAAATTCGTAACATAAACAGCGGAAGGAAATAAAGTATAACATAAGAATCTCTTTTATTGATAACATATTGAAGATTACAAAGGCTCTGAATAGCCCAACATATATGCCAATTGGCTACAACGCTCATGATCTCTCTAGCTCACAAAGGATTATATTGTTCCATACATTATGCCTCTTTATAGCCACCAAGTTGTCTTCGGCCGAACATCTCCATGTCGTAAGTCCGAACGTATATGCGGTAGCTCCTCTTGAACACCAAGGACTCCATGCCTCGGCACGTCCAAGCCAAGCCCCGCCCCGAGCCGAACGTACCTGAACCTGCACATAAACTAGTGGGGGATTAGTGCTTTCGTCCTCGCTTCGTACTGATCAAGACCCATTCGTACCAAACCAAACACTTAATCTATTTAGTGAAACATGCATCTTAATTTATGATCTTTCTATTTAGCCTTAGGATCGGTTTCATAGCAATCTTCATATGTAGCAACTTATCATAAATATGTCCCATACCGTATTCTTGCAGCAGATACAGTTAGCCATAATATGAACATAACATAGTATTTCGTGCTCATCTCCATTCCTCTTTGCCTAGCCTGCCATGGTTAGAACTTAGATAAGCAATCATACGATTCGCGCAACCAACTAATCATAACCGTAAACATATGCATAAGGGTGACAGGCCCTGCGCCTGCACTCAACTCTTATCTTAGCCTACCGGCCCTAACTATATGAAGGTCACGGTGTTTCGCACCGTAATGGACTTGGCATCTCTTATGTGTAAGCCTACAATCACTTCGATACGGGTTGCTAGTCCAGTATCCGAAGGATCCCAAACTTACGGATATCATAGCTTATCACAGCACTGGACGGTCACAATCCGTCCGAATGATGTGCACCATAAATACCACACATAATTCCCTCCTAGGCCGAATGGTCCCGTTGCCCCGGTCGTAACCGTCCGAGGGAATTCGCACCCGTGCACGGGCCATCCGAGTCCATTGACCATGCAATACGTGCCATAGCAAACACACATAACATTCCAACCAATCCTTCGTTCCATAAACATAATCTCGTTCCGAACATATTCACGTTCCGTAAACATAGTCTCGCTCCATAAACATATTCGCGTCTCATAAACATAATCCACCATCCCTATCTCAAGCTCCGTCGGCGTTATGCCCCAACACATCCATATTGATGCATGATGCCCTACAGCTTAGTCATCTCGTACTCATATTCAATGCGTACCATTCGTAAGTTATTCACATAGCCTAGTTCCGTAGTTACTTAGTTATTCCTTAGCTTCCGTGCGTGAGGGCACGCTCAGCGCCGTAATCAATGTTCTACGCCTAGTGTTCAATGTTCTCGGAGGCGTGCACGTGATGCACATCTCGATATTGTCTTTCAATGTTCTACCATCACCGCCCTACCGCGACCCGTGCACTTGATGCACGTCGCTTCAATTGTTCAATATTCAATGTTCTATCTTAATGTTCAACACATACTTAGACCCGTAATCGTTCGAGCCACGCTCGCTTACTCAATAGCATCTTACGCATACAATGATATATTTTATTAGACGTGAAGGAATAGGAAGAGAGAGTCAAGAACCCGCCCACCTTAAGCCGATACGCCTGGTCATTTTGCCGAGCTGAAGCGGCTCGCTTCTATAACTTGGTCGCATAGCTAACTCTCGGACTTAGCCATTCCTTTGAACTACTCGGTTGATTTGGCCTATCGCGCCCATGCTACAATCTGTTGCATGGCCATGATTTGGTTTCGCGGATACTTTACTGTATAAGGCAAAATGTCGACCTCCTATCGTCCAGCGTAGAAGCATAGCCTGCACACTAGATCGACTAAAATTAGCACTTGCTCAAACGGGACTTATCATTTACATCGATACCTCATCGGGTCAATCTTTGAGTCAACGACTCATCGTAATGCACCGAGCAGAGGGGGGCATTACACGTGGCCCCTCTTGCCACAGTTCCAGTATCCACCCTCTAGTATCTGGCAGTCGTCGATAATGTGACCAATATGGTGACAACGGTTGCAGTAAGGCCATAGATCACGCCCTTAATATCCGCCTTGGTGCCCATTGTTCGGACGCTTGGTCACGTTGTTTCCTCCCGCGTGGCTAGGGCATTTGTGATTGTAGGTATGTACAACGCCGGTAGCACCTGGAGAGTATTGACGTTCAAGGCGGAGGGCGTGGTTGAGAGACTCCCCCATCGTTTTGTATTACGGAACAGACACGTGGACGTAAATAGATGGTCGTAGACCCACTTCAAACCGTCGAGCACGACTGACCGTAGAGGACAGGAATTCTACAGTAAATTTGGCTAACTTGTTGAACTCTGCTGCATACTACCGCACCGTCATATTCGCTTGCCTTAGCTGCATAAATTTATTTTCCTTTTCTTGTCGAACGGCTTCGGGGAGGTACTCGATCTCGAACGCCTCTCGGAAGGTGGCCCAAGAAATTGTCGCAGTCTCATTGTCGCGTCTGATCGCTCGCTTTTGCACGGTCCACCAGTCGTGCACGTTCAATCGGAGTAGAAGTTGAGCGCATGCGACTTTCTTGGACTCATCGACGCCCAGAAGCTCAAACCGGTTTTCCAACTCCTCCAACCAATCGATCACCAAAAAATGGTCTTCAGTATCGCATAAGGAAGTGCATAAACTTTTGCTGAATTTTGACACCTCAAAGTTGGAACTTCTCGGTGCTGCAGGTGTAGGCTCGGGTACCTCCGGTTCGACTTCACTTTGTCTGGCCGCAGGCTCGGTTATGTCATGGGTTGTCGTAGAGTTGTTGTTGTTGGCCACCACTGTCTGAACAATCTGCTGAAGAGTATCAAGCTGCTTCTGCTGCAACTTGAATTGTGCATCGAATCGGGCCTCGAACTGAGTCTGGCATGCCACCGTCTCCCATCGATGTTGTTCATTCAGGTGTTGATTCTCCTGAGCTTGTCGTTGTTGCGTTCCAGCATACGCAACATCCGTTCCATGGCATCGTTAGAGGGTCCGAGACTCGAGCTACTCGAGCCACTCGAAGCACTTTCTTTGTTCGCCGCCACGTTCACCGTCGCACCTTTTGGGATTTTTGAAGGCAAAAATATATTAGTCACAAAACTTATTACAGACTCACTCGTATGGAACGACATATCTCATCAACACGAGACCAACAATTTTGAGACTAAAAACTCGACACTGGAGGCCCATGACGTAAAGTCGTGCTCTGATACCATTATATCACGCTCCGATTTTGTAGAATCGATAGTCGTCTCCCGGGTGTGATGTCGTACGAACCTAAATTGCGCTCGTACAAGGCATAGTCATAAGGTTATCCGAAATACAACAACAAGAGAATGTCCAGAGTAAATTGAACACACATTATAAAGAAAAAAATTTAAGCTTTATTGATAATTAAACATCATTTTACAGACTCGATACAAGGGCGTCGAGCGAGCTTTTTGCAAACTGACTCCATTATAAAATGAACGTCGATGAGATAGCCATTTTATACATTTCATCCATTGATTATACAACCAGTATTACAAAACCACCTGGGATGGTGGGAAGTCGCTCCATCTGTCTTCTGATCTTCAACAGCGGAGTCTTTAAAAGATTGGATCCAAGCTTCGACCACACGGACGAAGCTTTAAAACACACGAGCGTTGCCTCCCTTCACGCGGCACGCTCCTTCCGATTTATCGTACCTGTAGAGAGAGCGAGGATCAGTACAATCAACATGTACTGGCGAGTGGCTAATTAATTTTCAGGCTCTTATTTGGTTCAAGAATTTAGATAAAATTTATACAACTTGCTTTTAGTGATCTTTCTAGCCATCCTAGATATTTTCATACGAAGCATTTTGACGAAACATAACCCAAGTAAGTTATACCAGAATTTCCCTCGGCAGAGCGCGCCGTACAACATAAAACTTACCATCACCTTCCTTGTTAGTTGATAACAATTTATATAAAGTATTTGATTTGGAGATCACTGGCATTAACTAGCCATCCTGGACATAGCCTGGTAAACGGGACCCTTGCAACGCAAGTAGCGAGCTCCGATGCAAGTCTCCGTATTACCGATTGCCTATTATCCAGTTCGACTATAACCTGTTTCTTCCTAGGCCGAGTCGGTCCTGTGGTCCCGGGTTGCCGCTCGAAGAAACCATCACCCTTGTCGACAAGTTGTCCATGACCGTGATAGGTTAACATGGTATATTTTACGGTACCGTTGGGACTTGTTATGTAATCGATTCATTTACTTTGTTGTTTTGCAGGCCTGAAATAATTCTATCTTTTTTTTCTACATATCTCATCTTTTCTCATCTCAAACATAGGACTTGTATTTTTCAAGCGAATCATTCAATTTCAATATCATTACCCAAGTTCTCATTTTTGAAATAGAGGGTCGAGACGAAGGAGGTCAGCCACTCACCTTGAGTTTTTGCTTGAGGCGAGAGACTTGTTGGCCGCGCTAGACGTCGCCTACGCGATCACCTGAAATCGCACAAGCAACCGATTAGAACACTGTATTATGTAAGAAGTTCGATAGGAAATGTGAGTTTGAAATATAAGCCATGAAAACTATCAAAAATATTCACGAAAACGCATTCAGAAAACCAAAGCCAAAACCAACTCAAGTGGCGTAAAAAATAGAGCAACGGGAGGTCTCTCCCGACTCAGCCGCAGAGTCAATCCTTGAGGCGCTACCCGCTGAATATGGGACTTGGTTCCGAAGAAGCCATTCCATAACGGGAAATGGATCTTAATTCAACCGTTCCCGTTCGATCGATTCGATCGATCCCGACCTATCGGTCCCGACCGAATCGATAGCGACAGTGTTCCTTTCTTGCGTACCCCGTGGACGGAGAACGGGGCACGATATAGGGATGGGGCACTACACCATAACCAACTAAGAAAAAGTTTCGTCCTCGAAACTTAAGAACAGAACCTACCTCTATAAAAATAATGAAGGAAACTTTTCCTTTATCACTGACTCTAGTTTCCATGTCGACTCTTCCGCCGCATGGTTCCTCTAGAGTACGCGAACGAGGGATATTGCTTAATTTTGCAGCAGCTTATCCTTGCGTTCTAAGATTTGAACTGGCTCTTCAACGTAGGATAAGTCAGACTTCAGCTCCAGTTGGCCAAAATCTACCAAGTGGCTAGAGTCGTGTACGTACTTCCACAACTGAGAGACGTAGAAGACATTGTGTACACCTTCAAACGTCGGCGGTAGGGCAATTTTATAGGCCACTGGGATGACCCGTTCGAGTATTTCGAACGACCCAAAGAATCTCGGACTCAACTTTTCTTTCGTGCCGAACCGAGTAACTCCTCGTATGGTGACACCTTCAGGAACACGTGATCGCCCTCCAGGAACTCAAGTGGTCTTCGATGGGTGTAGGCGTAGCTCTTTTACCGACTCTGTGTAATCTTCAGTCATTCCCGAATTAGCTTGACCTTTTCCACAGTCTGTTCCACCAACTCCGGGCCGAGTATCTGCCATTCTCCGACTTCATCCCAGCAAATGGGCGATCTGTACTTCTGGCCGTACAAAGCTTCATACGGTGCCATTTGGATGCTGGACTGGTAGCAATTGTTATATGCAAATTCTGCCAGCGGTAGATGGACGTCCCAGCTTGATTTGAAGTCAATTGCGCAGAGTCGTAGCATGTCTTCAAGAATCTGATTAACGTGCTCTGTTTGGCCGTCAGTCTGAGGATGGTAAGCTGAGCTGAACTGCAACTTGGTACCCAGCGTCGACTGAAGGCTACTCCAGAATCGCGACATGAACTGTGAATCCCGATCAGAGACGATGGATACTGGAACTCCGTGCAGCCGTACTATCTCATCAAAATAAATTTGCGCCAGACGATCAACGCTCCAAGTAACTTTGATGGCAATAAAGTGCGCTGACTTGGTTAGTCAATCGACGATGACCCAGATGGCGTCGTTCCCCCTTGGTGTCTTCGGCAGGCCAACAATAAAGTCCATAGTACCATGATCCTATTTTTACTCTAGAATAGCAAGGTTCTGCATCTTCCTGCCCGATCTCTGATGCTCAGCTTTCACCTGCTGATATGCCATGCATTGTGACACGAAGAGTGCCACATCTCTCTTTATCCCGTGCCACCAGAAGGTCGTGCGGAGGTCCTTATACATCTTGGTACTGCCTGGATGCAAGGTATATTTCGCATAATACGCCTCTGACAATATCTTCTTTCGTAGTTCTGAATCATCCGGAACACATAGTCAGCCATTCAATCTCAGCACGCCGGTCTTATCTTTCGTAAAGTCGGTCGCACTACCTGTTGAAATTCGCTCACACATTTTCTTCAGGTACGGATCATCCTTCTGAGCGGTCTTGATCTTTTCTAGCAAACTCGGCTCTAACAGCACTTGTGCCAACCGTACATTCCTGAATCGAATTCGGAGGTCGATACCCATTTCTTTTAGATCCTGTAGTAGTCTGCGGTTGATAGATAGCGAGGCAAGATATTTTCGACTCAGAGCGTCCGCCACAACTTTTTCCTTGCCCGGAGTGTAGTCGATCGTCAAGTCATAGTCTTTGATTAGTTCGAGCCAGCGCCTCTGTCGTAAGTTCAACTCCTTCTGGATGAAGAGATACATGAGGCTCTTATGGTCGGTATAGATCGCGCACGCCACGCCATATAGATAGTGATGCTATAATTTCAACGCGAACACAATCGTCGCTAACTCCAAGTTATGCGTAGGATAGTTATTCTCGTACGGCTTCAACTGTCTGGAGGCGAAGGATATCACCTTGTTCGCTGCATGAGCACACATCCCAAGCCCTGGCCTGAAGCATCGCTGAATATCTGAAAATTCTCTGGCCCATCTGGAAGTGCAAGTATAGGGGCCAAAATTAGTCATTGTTTTAGCTCCTGGAAGGAAGCTTCACAGCCATCCAACCACTCATACACGACTCCCTTTTGAGTGAGGCGAGTCAATGGCGATGCAATCTTCATGAAGTCTTTCACGAAGCGTCGATAGTATCCCGCCAAACCAAGAAAGCTTCGAATCTCACTATCAGACGCAAGCCGCTTCCAATCAGCAATAACTTCCACTTTCTTCGGATCGACTGTAATGCCTTCAGACGAAATGATGTGACCAAGAAAGGATACGCTGCTTAGCCAAAATTTGCACTTACTCTGCTTTGTATACAACTGATTCTCTCGAAGTGTCTGGAGCATGGTCCGCAGATATTCCGCATGTTGTGTCCTGTTCTTCGAGTAGACAAGAATATCGTCAATAAAGGCTACCACGAATTTATCAAGAAAGGGTCAAAATACCCGATTCATCAGATCCATGAAGGCGGCAGGAGCGTTCGTTAGGCCGAATGGCATCACCAGGAACTCGTAGTGGCCGTACCGAGTGCGAAAGGCTGACTTTTGTACGTCGTCTGACTTGATCTTGAGTTGATGATAGCCCGAGCGGAGATCAATCTTTGAAAATACCGAGGCGCCTTATAACTGATCGAATAAGTCGTCTATACGGGGCAATAGATACTTGTTCCGGATGGTGGCCTTGTTCAGCTTTCGGTAATCGACGTACAGACGCATAGACCCATCCTTTTTCTTTACGAACAACACGGGCGCTCCCCACGGTGAAATACTAGGCCAGATAAACCCTTTGTCAAGCAAATCTTATAACTGGACCTTGAGTTCCTTCAGCTCGACGGGGGCCATTCTGTACGGGGCCTTAGAAATCGATCGAGTATCGGGGAATGTATCAATGCTGAACTTGATTTCTCGGTCGGGGGACATGCGGGGTAGCTCGTCCAGGAACACATCGAGAAATTCTGCCACAACGTCGGTTTGACCCGCATTTGCACCATCCTGTCGCGTGTCTCGAACGGACGCCAAATTGCCTTCGTACCCAGAATGCAGCATCCTCCGAGCAGAAATTGTCGAGATCAGCATGCAGGTCGACGACGCCTCACCACACAAAATGCAAAATTCAGGCACTCCTGGTATACGGAAGGTGACCATTTTTCTGGCACAGTCGATGGTTGCGTTATACGGCCCGAGCCAATCCATTCCTAGAATGATATCAAAGTCCTTAATGTCTAGAACTATCACGTCAAGACCGATCTTCTGACCATCGATACAGATAATCCCGTCGGTACAGGCTAAATTTGTGAGTAGTGGTGTGCCCGAAGGTGTACTTATGCTAAGGTCGAGATCTAATGATATTATAGGAAATTTGTGCCCGGCAATAAAGTCCACCGATATAAAACTATGCGAAGCGCCTGAATCAAATAGTACATGAGCAGGCACATTATTGAAATTTAGTATACCTATCACGACCGTATCTGATTCAAGCACTTCATCTCGAGTCATGGCGTAGATGCGGTCCTGGGCATTGGGGCGACGGTCTTGGCCATTTTGCGGTGCGGGTTGATAGGCTCAAGGCGCTGGACCTTGATTCCCTGGACGGTGCTGTTGGGGCGCCATTGGACGGTGCTGTTGGGGCACCATTGGACGGTGCTGTTGGGGCGCCGTTGGGTTCGGCCATCTGGTTGGAGAATCAGCACGAACGTGGCTCCTCTTGCTACAGTTCCAGCATCCAATCTCTGGTATCTTACAGTCGTCGATAGTGTGACCGATATGGTAACATCGGTTACAGTAAGGCCATGGATCACGCCCTTGATATCCGCCTTGGTGCCCTTTGTTCGGACGCTTGGTCATATTATTTCCTCCTGCATGGCTAGGGCATTTGTGATTGTAGGTATGCACAGCGCCGGTAGCATCTGGAGGGTATTGACATTCAAGGCGGAGGGCTTGGTTGAGAGGCTCCCCCATCGTTTTGTATTACGGAACAGACACGTAGGCGTAAATAGATGGTCGTAGACCCACTTCGAACCGTCGAGCACGAATGACTGTAGAGGGCAGGAATTCTACAGCAAATTTGGCTAACTTGTTGAACTCTGCTGCATATTGCCGCACCTTCATATTTTCCCTTACCTTAGCTGCATAAATTCATTTTCCTTCTCTTGTCGAACGGCTTCGGGGCGGTACTCGATCTTGAACGCCTCTCGGAAGGTGGTCCAAGAAATTGTCGCAGTCTCGTTGTTGCGTCTGATCGCTCACTTTTGCACGGCCCACCAGTCGTGCACGTTCAATCGGAGTAGAAGTTGAGCGCATGCGATTTTCTTGGACTAATCGACGCCCTGAAGCTCGAACTGGTCTTCCAACTCCTCCAACCAATCGATCGCCAAAGAAGGGTCTTTAGTACCGCAGAAGGAAGTGCGAAAGCTTTTGCTGAATTTTGACACCTTAAAGTTGGAACTTCTCGATGCTGCAGGTGTAGGCTCGGGTACCTCCGGTTCGACTTCTCTTTGTCTGGCCGCAGGTCCGATTACGGCATGGGTTGTTGCAGAGTTGTTGTTGTTGGCCACCACTGTCTGAACAATCTGCTAAAGAGTATCAAGCTGCTTCTGCTGCAACTTGAATTGTGCATCGAATCGGGCCTCGAACTGAGGCTGGCGTGCCACCGTCTTCCGTCGATGTTGCTCATTCAGGCGTTGATTCTCCTAAGCTTGTCGTTGTTGTGCTTCCAGCATACGCAACATCCATTCCATGGCATCGTTAGAGGGTCCGGGCCTCGAGCTACTCGAGCCGCTCGAAGCACTTTCTTTGTTCGCCGCCACGTTCACCGTCGCACCTTCTGGGATTTTTGAAGGTAAAAATACATTAGTCACAAAACTTATTACGGACTCACTAGTATGGAACGACATATCTCATCGATACGAGACCAACGATTTTGAGACTAGAAACTTGACACTGTAGGCCAAGGACGTAAAGCCGTGCTCTGATACCATTATGTCACATCCCAATTCTGTAGAATCGATAGTCGTCCCCCGGACGTGATGCCGTACGAACCTAAATTGCGCTCGCACAATGCATAGTCATAAGGTTATTCGAAACACAATAACAAGAGAATGCGCAGAGTAAATTGAACACACATTATAAAGAAGGAAACTTAAGCTTTATTGATAATGAATATCATTTTACAGACTCGATACAAGGGCGCCGCAAGGGCTTTTTACAAACTGACTCTATTACAAAATGAACGTCGATGAGATAGCCATTTCATACATTTCATCAATTGATTATACAACTAGTATTACAAAACCACCTGGGATGGTGGAAAGTCGCTCCATCTGTCTTCTGATCTTCAACAGCGGAGTCTTCAAAAGATTGGATCCAAGCTTCGACCGTACGGATGAAGCTTCAAAACACACGAGCGTTGCCTCCTTTCACGCGACACGCTCCTCCCGAATTATCGTACCTGTAGAGAGAGCGAGGATCAGTACAATCAACATGTACTGGCGAGTGGCTAATTAATTTTCAGGCTCTCATTTGGTTCAAGAATTTAGATAAAATTTATACTTGCTTTTAGTGATCTTTCTAGCCATCCTAGATATTTTCATACGAAGCATTTTGACGAAACATAACCCAAGTAAGTTACACCAGAATTTCTCTTGTCAGAGCGTGCCATGCAACATAAAACTTACCATCACCTTCCTTGTTAGTTGATAAAAAATTATATCAAGTGTTTGATGTGGAGGTCACTGGCATTAGCTAGCCATCCTGGACATAGCCTGGTAAACGGGACCCTTGCAACGCAAGTAGCGAGCTCCGATACAAGTCCCCGTATTACCGATTGCCTATTACCCAGCTCGGCTATAACCTGTTTCTTCCTAGGCCGAGTCGGTCCCGTGGCCCCGGGTTGTCGCTCGAAGAAACCATCGCCCTTGTCGACAAGTTGTCCATGACCGTGATATTTTAACATGGTATATTTTAGGGTACCGTTGGGACTTGTTATGTAATCATTCATTTACTTGGTTGTTTTGCAGGCCTAAAATAATTCTATCTTTATATTTTCTACACATCTTATCTTTTTTCTTCTCAAACATAGGACTTGTATTTTTTAAGCGAATCATTCAATTTCAATATCATTACCCAAGTTCTCATTTTTGAAATAGAGGGTCGAGACGAAGGAGGTCAGCCACTCACCTTGAGTTTTTGCTTGAGGCGAGAGACTTGTTGGCCGCGCTAGACGTCGCCTACGCGATCACCTAAAATCGCATAAGCAACCGATTAGAACACTGTATTATGCAAGAAGTTCGATAGAAAATGCGAGTTCGAAATGTAAGCCATGAAAACCATCGAAAACATTCACGAAAGCGCATTCAAAAAACCAAAGCCAAAACCAACTCAAGCGGCATAAAAAATAAAGCAACGGAAGGTCTCTCCCGACTCAGCCGCAGAGTCAATCCTTGAGGCGCTACCCGCTGTATATGGAACTTGGTTCCGAAGAAGCCATTCCATAACGGAGAATGGATCTTAATTCAACCGTTCCCGTTCGATCGATTCAATCGATCCCGACCTATCGGTCCCGACCGAATCGATAGCGACAGTGTTCCTTTCTCGTGCACCCCGTGGACGGAGAACGGGGCACGATGTAGGGACGGGGCACTACACTGACCCTCGCACTTTACAGGTGCCAGAAACCAGGAGGAATGCGCCAACTAGCTAAGTGACGTTTCGTGCTTTTGAAGCTTCGACCGTGCGTCAAAGACCATGCTGCTTAACTTTTGCGTAAGTCAAGAAATATGTCTCGGCATCCCTCCGATCCAGGTGGCTGGAGTACTTTTCTTTTAAATGAGGGGTTTTTGTATGGAATGACTATCTCATCGGCACTCCTTTTGTAATCGAGTCATGTTGTAAGGCCCGCGCGGCACGATTGTAATGGAGTCTGTAAATGATGTCGATTATCAATAAAATTAAAAGTTTTTGTCTCAATGTGTTGTTGAATTTGTCTGCGCTCACTCTCTTAGATGGTGTGTTTCGAATTACCTTATGACTATTCCTTGTGCGATCACAAATTAGGTTCGTACGACATCACGTCCGGGGGACGACTATCGATTCTACGGAATCGGGACGTGACACCCCCCACTCAATGACTAACGGTCGACTAAATTTTACGACCAAAATATCCTCTCCCTTTCTCTCTCTCCCCTCGCTCTTTCTCTGGCGGGACTACAGAAATATGGTGTCACCAAATGTTGAGTCACGAAGTTGCAGTACAGCAGGACTTGTTGTTGTGCTTCACTGTAGGTTGCCCAGTTTAGTACTGCACTTCGAGAATTACTCTTGGTTTATAACCTACGTTCTTAGTGTGTGAGTGGTCACTCCGTTAGGGGGTGAGCAGTGGCTAGGTTCAAATGGAACTGAATGTACAAAAACCGAAATAACGGTAAATTGTATTTCTCAAAACTGAAATCGATCTGTTTGCATAAAAATCATTTTTCGGTCGGTTCGGTTTCATCGGTCGATGGGCCGGGCCTTCACATTTTAGCAAATGATCTAATTTACATAATAAATTTTCAAAAAAATGGACATTTTTGTATTTATGAATTATTACAATTATAGAGAATGAGAAAATATTAGCATATATAGATTGCAGGTATAGAGAGAGTGCTAAAAAAAACTACATAAGTGGCAATATCAAAAACATTAGTATATACAAATTGAGGGTAATTTGGTAAATTATTAAATCTAAATCGATTTTTGGTTTGATTCGATTACTCGAACTAAGAACCGAAAACGATTCGACATTTCAAAATTTTAAATCTCCAAATCGAAAATCGAGCCTATAACTGAAAAATTGAACCAATTGTCATATTTCGGTTAGATTCTATTTTTCCGATTCCAACGGTTATATTCTCACCCTAGACTCCCTAACTAACTCTTACTTTTTAGCTCCACTTTGTTATGTCGGTTCTGGAAGTAATCACCTATATAAGGAAAGGTAATTTATAAGGCACATCATTTTTTTATCAGGACACATCAATTCAAGACTGTCAGAATTTTTGGCAGTCCTAGATACATTCAGGACTGCCAGAAATTATGGTAGTCCTGGATTTACACTTGCTGTATACATGACTGCCACTATTTCTGACAGTCCTATCAGTTTCTAGGACTGCCAAAAACTTGGACAGTCCTGGATGATGTGCCTTGATCAAAAATTGATGTACCCTTATAAATTACCTAAGGAAAGCACCCGCACCTGTTGTGGTAACACACAAGGAAGAAGAGAAAAAACATAGTTTCTTTTCTATAGGAGCCAAAGCTGCTTGCATCAACGCTTGGCGAGCTCTTCATCAACGTGTCTGCGGTTGCCCGAACAATGAAAGTGGCTACGAACATTTCAGAAGTTATTCAAATCTTAATAATGGTTCCTGGAAGCGAATAGAGGAGACGATCGAACCTCGTCTTGAGAACCTGTGATTTTGATCACCCAACAGATAGATATGCTAACTCTGGCAATTGTAGGGGTAGTGGTTACGATGTATTTTTAGAGTACCAGTTATGAGCGGTTATGAGAGATCCGATTTTGGATAGTTTTTATGTACGACTTTTAAACCAGTCCAATCCATACTTGGTAATTCACTAACGAGTAGTTCTGAAAGTTCTTACACGAATAAAATTAAATATAGAAATATTAGTAGCTATAATTATCTATTTTTGGTGAGAATATAAATGGAATAAAATACTAAAACACCTCAAAATCTACCGAATTTGGGTGTTTATAAAGCCACCCAAAATTGCATTACATTGGTTTTAGGGGGGTTTCAGCCGACCAAAATCAGTGCCTCAAAAAAAATTAACAAGCAAAGATTTTCATAAACGGTCGGTTCAAAAATACCTCAGAACATGTGGAAACACCATTACCAAGCAGACCCTTAGTAGAGTTCACACTCATGTAAAGCTTCATCATCGGTTTTTTTCTACTTTACCAGTTTCAAATTCTTTTTTTAGCGGGATCTGCTTGCTGTTTGAAGCCAGTTTTGGTTGGGTCTTTACAGACTTCTACAACGAAATTCTACAAACAAGAAATCCCATTCTTAAAAGGGCTTATATCAGATTAAACATGATTAAACATGGTTTCATATCCTTTTATAAAACATGGACCTATAAACTGTAGCAACAAGAACAACAAATGTAGAAAGCTTGTTAGTCCCGAGGCTTGATCAAAGATGGTAGACTCGATGTCGAGATCAGAGGTTCAACAAACGTTCACCTTCTGATTATTCTCGAGATCTAAGAGGAACACTATAATATAAATCTGATTACAAAAGCAACAATAATCAGAAAGTAAATCTCACCTTCTGATTATTCTCGAGATCTAAGAGGAACACTATAATATAAATCTGATTACAAAAGCAACAATAATCAGAAAGTAAATCTCACGTTCTTCCTCGCAATCGCAGTTGCTGACGGACAGAACTGAGTTCAGAAAATAAATCTCACGTTCTTCCTTGCAATCGCAGTTGCAGACGGACAGAACTGAGTTACAACTCAGATGAAGGAGAAGAAAGAAGAAAGAAGAAGAGGAAAGGTTCTTGCTGGGGTGATTAAGATCACCGTTGCTCAAAGCAAGATTCGCCCCACCACGATCTGCTTCCAGGAACCAGCAAGTTCACGAACTGGAACGCTCGTAAGTCAAAATTTGAGACTTGAACGGGCTTCCTGGACTTTACACACTCCCTTAACTCTTTTCTTGGTACATCTTTCAAAGGAGGCCAAGGGGCTCTATTTATAGAGTGGAGTTGAGACTTCACCTCTTCTCCTATCCGATGTGGGACTAAAATACCAATACTCAAAAATAGAGTTTGATATTTTAGATCATCCCACAATCAGCATAGAAGTGTGCCAGTCCACGCCTACCCTCCGAACACTCCCGTGCATGCACGAGATATCCTGGAGTCCGTGTCCGAGTCCGAGTCCGCACAAAAAAAATCAACTTGCATCCTTGTTGGAATTAATCCTTTTTCCTTCTAGGAAAATACTCCCACATGGCACACACTTGTGCCCCACCACACCTCATGTGCACACCTCAACACAAGCAATGCATTAGAGCATCTCCAACCCTATTGTCTTGTTTTGTGTTGTGAATCCTATGTGGCATGAGGGACAAGACAATGTCTTGTATAGGTGGCAAGGTTATATTCACAAAATGACAATGGGTTTAAAAAGTCATCTCCAATGCAAAAGTATTGAGAAGACAATACAAATAATTTTTTACAACTTCCAAGACAACTTTTACTCTTCTACTTCTTTTTTATAAATATTTTTATTCACAAATGATGATGTGGACATAAAGACATTGTGAAGTGCATTGTCTAGATCTAGACAACCAACTTCACATTGTCTTTGCCATGTCATTGCCATGTCAACTCCACACTTTATTTCACATTTGCATTGGAGAAGTACTTTTGGAAAAAAATGGTTGTCATTCCTATGTGGCAACCATTTTTTTCAAACTCACAATAGGGTTGGAGATGCTCTTATATTGAGATACTCACCATTTGGTGTAGCCGATGTGGGACTATCTTTCCTAGTCCAAAGGCAAAAATACCAACAAAGCTCAAGCCAGAAAGCCAACAAATAAGCACCTTACATGTTTTAAGAGGCAACTGCGAGGCTTCTTCTATATAGAGGAACACATTAAGCAATTATTTTTAGGAATTTAGTCTTCTGCGAAGTCTCGCGCTTGCTGAAGCCCGACCAAACTTTTCTGAGGTGATCTAAGAATTTATTAGTCAGATCTCCCCATGTCAGGTCTTGTTCTTGATCAGCACACCTGCATGTAGGCTACAAGAAAGCAGACTGCCACAGTCACTTCAAATCCAATTTGAATCTAAAAAGAGTCATTGTTCTAAAGCAAAGGATCATAACCTCGTCTGATATTTCGAGAAGTTCAAGATTCGGTGAATTCTTTAGCAAACAGATCAGCGCTTGGACGTTGTTGTCATGAAGGCATGCACATATAGTTAGATTTCTCAAATTGAGAAACATAGGCAAACGTCTGTATGGCTCTTCCAAGGGATGAACAACGCAAAGCTGAAAAATAATGGATTCACATAGAAATATTAGTCACTGAAACAAGATATGAGTAGCACTGGTAGATAAATTACATATGTTGGCATTTCAATGTATATATTGGTGTGTCCATGTTGTGTCTGATTGAAGTTTGACATTTAAAATGTGCCAATTTTAAAGTGTAAAACCAAGGTTCGCAGTATCGGTATCGGACCATTCCTATGAGTATCGGTATCGGCGATATCGGTAGTATCGGCGGTTTCGGAATGGAGAATCGGACTTTTTGGTATCGGAGAACAAATAATTATTAATAAATTATTAACATTTAAAAAATATATTTTATACGTTTAGGCATAATTTTAAGTATTTCTAGTGTTATTTCTTAGTAGTTTGAAATTAAATGAAATAGTAGTCACCCTTACCGATTGTTTTACATGCAATAGATAAGTTTTCTTCTTTTATATGTTTTTACAACCTTATTATGCTTCAAACCCTTGTTGATTTGTCTTTTTCGTTCAATTTTCTTTGCCAAATTTATCAGAAAGAGACTCCCAATGTCGATATCGGTCAGTATAGGGTATCGGTTGGTATCGGACCGGGACATGCCAAACCGTATCGATATCGGTCGTATCGGATCGGTATCGGCCGTATCAGATCAGTATCGGCCGATACTTTAAACTGTGTAAAACACACATACACAAAAAGAAGATGTTCGTCGACCACAAAAGATATAAATGGAAGAAACAAAAAGGCACATATACATTATATGTATGATGATTCAAAGATAGCAAGAGGTTTGAGCCTTTCAGGAGCCTGTAATTTGAATGAATTTGTATGCGTTTTGGTATCCTCTTTGTCCTGCTCAAGATTACCAAACTTCCTCACTATAAATTCGACTTTGCAGTCATAACTTTCACTTCCCAAATTTCTCTCGTCTCTTGTTTGCAACAATTTATCATATTCACAGGATTAAGTTTCCCTAGACTTTACCCCTGAAATATTTCAAAGTTTATTATTAAGCAAATCCTTCTGCTTGAAGTCTAGAATGTGAATAGATACTTCATTTCTCATATTTTGTTCTGTCCCAATGAAGTCATATGGTCTTTCTCCCTAGTTTAATCAGAATTAGAGTCTATATAAGGGCCTGATTTGTATAACCGGTTTGAAGGGCTACTTGTTTGTGACTCAGATTGTTTGTGCCGGAAATTGATTTTTCATGCAAGATGAATATATCGTCCTAAGAACTTAAGATGTTTAAGCAGCTTAGGGAGATTTAAGGAACCCACCTTGCTATCTTGAACTTTGGCATCTTAGACAATCTGAAACTTCTAGATGCCCATTTTTTTTTTGTGTCTTTTGCTTTTCTTTTTTCTTTTTCTTTTTTTTCTTTTTTCTTTTTTTTTTGGGGGGGGGGGGGATCTCAAGATATAAATCGAGAGGCCATGTTGCATGTCCGTATCATGTCCCTAACTGTATCCGTGTCCTTATTCCTGAACATGTCACTACTTATTGATATCTATCTGAAAGTGTTAGGGCCGTATCTAATTATCTATATTCGTGCGACGTAGGTGATTGCTTATTGTACCCAATTATCTGAGAATGATCGTATCCCAAATTTGTATCGAGGCCACATTTGTACCCATGAGTGTATTCGTGCAACGTAGTCTAGAGGTAATGAAACAGAACTATAATTACTCCAGAGTGGAGATCTCAATATATAAATCTAGAGGCTATGTTGCATGTCCGTATCATGTCCCTACCTGTATCTGTGTCCTTATTCCTGCTTATTGATATCAACCTAAAAGGATTTGGACCGTATCTGTATTCGTGTAACGTCGGTGACTGCGTATTGTACCTATATATCTTATCTGAGAATGACTGCTTATTGTATCTATCTTATCTAAAATTGTCCATATCCCATATTTGTATCGAGACCACATTCGTATCCATGTGACTACTTATTGATATCTATCCGAAAGGACGTTTGGGCCGTATCTGTATTCGTGCAACATAGGTCTAAAAATGTCCGTATCCCATATTTGTATCGAGACCACATTCGTATCCATGAGTGTACTCGTGCAACGTAGTCTAGATCGAGGTCGTGAAACATGACTATAATTACTCCAGAGTGGCAATTTATGATATTCCAATGAACTGACTACACAATGCATGCAATAATCACATTCAGTAAGTTACTAACCAATTTTTAGGGGAACATACCTCAGAGTACACATCACTCGCATTCTGCAGACCTATGTAGATTTGGGATATGACTGCGGGTTCCAGAGCGACATTCCCTTCGGCGAAAACCTCGGCCTTGACCAAGGAAGGCATGTGCCCCCTGAAGCCTTTCAATGCGTTGTCGACATCGTAGACCAAACGCTCGAGCCCGGGGCACGATACGCCCACCTTCCCCGCGCCGACGACGTCCAGCTTCAGCATCCTGAGGCTCCGGGAGCGGATCTGTATCTCCTCGAACTCGCCAACCAGGGACAGCACCTTGAGGTTGGGGCAGTTGGAGACGAGCCTGGCGAGCGAGGGGCCGGAGATCCTGGCGACGAGGCCGAGCTCCAGCACCCTGAGCCCGACCATCGGGACGCCGCGGCTCGGGAGCTCGACGGGGTCCTCAAAGGCGACGTCCAGCCTCAGGCGCTCGAGCGCGGGGTGGCCGAGGATGTCGTCGAGCAGCGCCGCGTGCATGGTCCACCGGGTCCAGAGCTGGATGTCGACGTCGGCGGCGCGGTGGCGGAGGGCGTAGCGGACCCAGGAGTCAAGGTCGTCGGCGGAGTCGGGGCAGCTGGCGTCGGCGCGGAGGCGGAAGGTGGTGGTGGGGGCGAGGGGGCTGCGGCGCTCGAGCGTGCGGGCGGCGAGGCTGGCGTCGCGGGGGGAGTCGAGGAGGAAGTGGAGGAGCGGGACGGACTTCCAGAGGTGGAGCCAGCGCTTGGAGAGGAGGGAGGTGCGGACGGAGTGGTTGGTGGGGAGGAAGGAGAGGATGTGGTGGAGGAGGTCGTCGTGGAGGAGGCTCAGCCTGTCACTGTTGGACCTCCTACTCTTCTTCTTCTCCTCCATGACTGTTGCTAATGGAGCGAAAGAAAGAAAGAAGCAATGGGTTTATGTAGGGTTTTGTGCTGCATGGGTGAAGAAAGAAAGAAAGAAAGAAAGAGTGCTTCATTCTTTAGAGAAAGGTCGCCTCACCTCTTGGAAAGGACCAGAATCCAAGAATGACATGGTTCATTCCCTATCATAATAAGTCAAGGTACTTTTGCAACAGCTACGACCGAGGATATATTCGTCCCAGCATCTCTCCGTGCGGAGCTTCATGTTGTTCTTACAGAAGAAAGATAAATCGATGCCGTTCGAGCTGTCATCAATTAAAGATTGAGCTAAGGACGTGTCGAAGTCGACATTTCGTACTCGATACGGTCACGATGAATTCTTGGTCATGACGTTCGGTCTGACGAATACTATGGATATGATGAACATAGTCTTCCAGTCTTTCTTGGATTAGTTCGTGAGCGAAGGAACATACAGTTATATGCTAATTTTAGTAAGTGTGAGCTCTGGATGAGTATTGTGTCGTTCCTTGGACACATTACTTTGCAGAATATGTGGTTGTTGATCCGAAGAAGATTGAAGCAATGGTGATTGGAAGCAACCTACGTCGACTAGTAAAATTCGGAATTTTCTTAGTTTGGCAGACTACTACCGAAGATTCATGAAGGACATTTCTAAGTTAGCATCGCCTCTGATGGGCCTCAATCCGAAGGGAGTTACATTCAAATGGACCAACAATTTTAAAACTAGCTTTCAGGAGTTAAAATAACGACTCATCCCAACTCTAATCCTTGCTTCCAGAAGGGGTAGAAGAATTTCAGATCTACAACGATGTATCAGGCTTGGCCTAGAGTGTGCATATGCAGGAGGAAAACGTGATATCCTACGCCTCCAGACAGCTAAAAGAACACAAGAAAAATTATCTTACGCATTATTTGAATTGACGGCAATTGTGTTCACGTTGAAATTGTGACGACACTATCTTTATGTTGTGGCTTATAAAATATTCGCAGATCATAACATCCTCAAGAATATATACATTCAATGGGAATTGAATTTGCGACAGAGGTGTTGGTTGAAACTGGTTTAAGGATTATGATTTATCGATATCATATACACGTCGGACAAGAAAAATATTATAGCAGATGTGTTTAGTCAAAAGTTTGTTAGTATCGTCTATAACAAGCATAGTACTACAGGATTCAGAAGAGATGTAAATTGAATTCAGAGTTCGAACTCAAGGTGCGCCACTAGCTCAACTTCAACTTAAGTCAAGTTTGTAAGAAAAGATAAAGTCTACACAAAAGAATGACATGTTCTTGTAGAAGATGCATGAATTGATTTCAATAGAAAAGATAACATATTTTGCAGAAAATAAAGACGAAACTTGCGAGTGAAGGGAAGACTTTGTGTTCGTAAGGACGAGGATCAGTTTCGAATGGAAATACTGACAAAAGCTTATTATGTGAAGTATTCTCTACATTCTGGCCAGAAGTACAAAGATGTATAAGGACTTGTGCACCCTTTTGGTAGTACGGTATGAAGAGAGATGTGCCTCTTTTCGTGTCACCACGTATAGTTTGTCGGAGAGGAGTCCGAGACATGCGTAGTAGAGGCAGTCATGTTACAATGGACAACTGTGTTTTGTATCAAAAAGGATTAACTCGTATGATATGAAAGGAGAAGAAATTCTAAAACCAAGTGATTCGAGTATATGTTATTATTCCTTGGGGGAGGAGGAACACAACAACTATATAGGATCAAATAAATATTTGTATAGTATGTGGTTTAAATATTTGCAATCCTATCTTAACCCCAAAAAAAAGTTAGATTAGATTTTCTAAACTTAATTACTTTATATTAACGAGTGTACCACAGAATTTTCCCCTTGAAATTTTTGTTGGCTAAATTACAACTTGAAACCCTCAACTATTCGAGTATTTCAATTTGATACCCTCAACTTTTATAGGTACTAACTTAATATCCTCCTTCAACTAATATTTTTAACTTGATACCTAAAAGGTAAAAGAAGAAGATAAAGTTGCCCCTCTTTTTTCTCCAATCCCCACCCCACCCCTACAACACCCCCCTCCGCCCCTCGCCTCCCCATGCCCCCACCCCCGCGGCGGCTGCCTCCACCACCGCCCCTACCATCGCCGCCACCCCAACTGCTCCACCCGCCCGTCCTTGGCTGTACCCCCCCCCCCCCCCGCCTCCTCTCTCCGTATGTAGCGGCGGCAACGCTAGCGCAAAAAAAGAGGGGGGAGGGGGGTAGCGAGTGCAACCAGGGACAATCGAGGGCGAAGTAGCTGGATGGGGGCGGGGGTGTCACTATCACATTTTTAGACTAAAGGTATTTTGGTCATTTGTGACTTTTGAAATTATTTTAAATTTTGATTAATTAATAATGTGCTAATTGATATGTTATGCCGTAACCTAGAATTGCCCTAATATAGATATTGATCATGAGCCTAGATATTTGATTAGTAGGTTCCAACTAAATGACAATGTTAGTAATATCTAGATATTATGCCTAAGTAGATATTTATCTTGAAATCCTAATTTGCCTTGGGCCTTTACTAGAAAGGCTTGAATTACACTATGTAGAGGCATTTAATTCCTATTGAACTTAAACCCAAACCCTAGGATTGTAGTGTGGCTGACCAAGGCTACCCCATCCTCCTATATAAACATCATGTTGACCCCCTTGCCTCTTTCATTATACACTCTAAACCCTAACTTGTGTTCTTCCCCAAATTTTTCTTTTCTTCAAATCAACTCCAAATTGGACCAAATCAATTACAATACACTCCCCTAGTGTAGAGGAGGTCTCTAGTAGCTAGCTAGCAATGATTGGAAGCATTTTGACCATAGCAATTGGTGTGTAATCATTCCTAGTACATTTTCATTTAGATTCCAACTCTCAATAGTAGCCTCTAAACCTATTAATTTTCTAATTTTTCTCCATAAATGCATACATCTAGGCACCATACATCATTAGGCCAATTTTGGTTAGAATTGAATCCATTTAGGGTGCGTATCGGAGGAGTATCGGAGAGTTATGTATAGTGTTCGATGAAATGTCACATAGAAACGAATATAATTAAAATCCTAAACTAATTACATGAATTGGTAGCTAATATTGTGTAGATCACAAATCTTTGTGACTGAGTTGATTTTTGTATATTTTTGTGTCGTATATTGGACACGGGGACACCGCACGCACTGTGGTGCACTACCCTGCTACCCCGAGCCAGTAACTCAATGGATATGACACGTGGACACACGAAATTTGGTGTGTAGGTCAGGGACACGACTGATAGGGAGTACCCAAAGTTTAGAAAGATTTGGTTATGTGGTCGATGAGTTATCGAAGCCACATATGCTCTTACTGACACGCACACACGTGAGTATCAGTCACTGATACGGGCTTCGTGTTTGGACACGACACCACGTGGACACCAAACACCTGGACACACACACGCCCCTATACCTATTCTAACTTGTGACACAATTTCACCACGTTTGGTTGGATACGTTGTGTCCTACACTCTTCGACACACGCGCACGAGACAGTGTTGTGCACAGTTTCTGACACCATGTTTGGACACACAATTCGACACTATTTTTGATGCATTTGGGACACTGGTAGGTAGACACACCTACATACACACTCATATGTGTGTATACACACATGTGTACACATTTCACATGTGTACACACACGTACATACTTTATCCTATGTACACTGCCACATATGTGTATGTACACAGATTTCACATGTTGTATATACACACAACACTCACACACATGTACACACTGTTATGAACATGTACACACACCTAGGTATTCATTTCTGCACACTTTAAACTACACACACAGGTTACCCTTATGCACACACACTACACTCACACCTTCACATTTACATTGACATGTACACACACATGTATACATAGGTACGTATACCCCTGTACACTGTTTAGTACACACAAACACATTTATATATGCACATTTCTACACACACTCTGAACACAGTGTATACACACACACACACACACACACAGATCACACATATCCCATTTCCCATATATATATATATATATATATTTTAATATATATATATATATATATATATATATATATATATATATATATATATTGTATGTGTGTGTGTGTGTATCAATATATATATATATATATATATATATATATATATATATATATATATATATATATATATATATATATATATATATATATATATATATATATATATGTTATATATGTATGTGTATGTATATTTCTATATGTATATAGGTATGTAAATAGAGTACTATAAAAAATATAGAGTACTATATAAGGGATATTGCTCATGTAGGTAATGCTACTATGTATATGTGTATATATATATATTTTTTTTTTTTTTTTTTTTTTTTTTTTTTTTTTTTTTTCTATGTATATGTGTATATATATATATATATATATATATATATATATATATATATATATATATATATATATATATATATATATATATATATATATATATATATATATATATATAAGGTATGTTAGATTACATATTAGGTAGACATGAAATGTAAGTATATATCTGTATATGGTAGATATGTGTATATAAAAAAAAATATATGTTAGATATGAGATATGAAGGTGATAGGAATAGTTCATATATAGTGTTAAGGTAAAGTATGCTAGATACCATATATAATACCTTGGTATCCTAGTGCAGATTGGGGTAGACTATAGGATAACCTAGAAATTGACCCTATAGACCAAAGGGACTAGTTGACTAGAGTTTGACCAAACCCTAGACAGTTTGACCTAGTTTGACTAGAATGTTGACCAAGAGTTGAGTTTGACCTAGAATCATGTAGAATGTATTGTAAACTTCAATTAATACATTTTGAATACATCATAACCTGTGTTGCTCTAAATAGGACTCCGTTACTTTGGTTCGGACATCTATTTTCACTAGTCACTCAGGATATCAGGCGAGTACATGCTCTGATCACTTTATACTTGTTAGAACTTATATTCTTGCTCTAGACTATATTACTTGATGCTGTCACATTGTTATCACGGACCAGTACACTATTGATCTTTTCATGAGATGTTATCCCCAGGGTTCATCGAATACATCTTGTCATATAATTTTTACGAACATCTTGTATACCTTGTACACCCTATTCATGTATACTCTTGTGCACTCATGTACTCTCATGTTCATATGAGCTTCATGAATAAAACCATCTTGTACAGGTAATATAACTTGACCAGATCCTTGTGTATTATTGGGGATGGTGAGTAGGAAATGGTTATGTGATTAAATTCTATCTTGTATAATCTTGTATATGTTCGTCATGCCCTCACGTATAACGGAGACCCATTTTCTTGAACTACCCAGACTATTTACATAACAATCTTGTACTCTAATCACTTATATTTACTTACAGTTCTTATTTCATATACAACTCTTCCAGTACTCAGATTTGTCTATTTATACTATTCTTGTACATGTCTTACAATATTTTATTGTACTTTATTCTATTGCTTGTTCTGTATATTCTGCCATGATATGATCCTATTTCAGTGTTGTGTATTCGTTCCTGTCCCGACTTGACCTATTAAAAATATTACAGAGGATACTGATGACTTCTGTACCACCTACTATGGAGCACACATAGATGACACCTGTGAGTTGGACCTTCAGAAGGATCCAGCTGTAGCTGAGGACACTACCCCTATTACCTAGGCTAGACTACTAGGCTATATTATCTGACTATATTTGTGTTGTCATTTGATGTATTATTTGGATGTTGAGATTTTGGTGTTGTTAGACACTTGGACTTATCTCCTATTGGTTGTATCTTCTTTTGTGATTTCATATCTACCATATCGTGTTATTTCCATCTTAGAATTGTGATTGAGTTGTACCTTCTATGTTGTCCTCCGTTTGGAGAGTATACTTGTACATGTACATTTATACTATTAGATGTTTGTAACCTAGGATAACGTTCTACTGCCGACACTGCAACGTAGGTTGGACGTACCCATGTTCTCGTGCCCCTACACTGGGTGCGGGTCATGACAGATTTTTAATGGTGGCCCATGCAGGTTAAGATTTAAGTTATGTCTCAGATCGTGGTGGTATTCGAACTGGAGTATTACTAAAACCTGCAGTAATAGGATATAAGTTTTAAGGTACTCAATCACATTTAGAAAAAACTCTTATCTGAATTCCTGCCATCTAAATTCTTGTTGATAATTGCCTTCTTTTGAAATAAATTGTCCTCCTTTGGTTATATCGCTTCCTGCTCAGTATTTGATTTCCTTGTTTGATCTGTCTCTAGGATGGTGCAGAAATGATCTCATTGCTTCGGCCCAACAAACACCACTGAGAGGTCTGCCACCTCTCGTCTGGTGCAGCAGCGTACTAGGACGGTGATGCCTTTCGTTCCTGCTAAGGCAGGGACAGCTTCAGCTTTTGGTGGTGCTTCTCCACCTGTTTCGAGGACTACCCGAGTGATTTCGGATATTCGCCAGCCGATACCACCTCCGGGATCAGTAGATGCAGCACAAGTTTTTACTTTCTTTAGGGAGATGATGGAGGCCCAGCAGCACCAGGCAGCAGACATGAGGCAGGGCATTGATAATGCCTATCTGGTGGCGATGATGGCAGTGGAAAGGGTGACTGCCCAACCATAGGGAGGCCAGATGCAGCAACAGAGGGCCGAAAATATCTTAAACTTCTATAAGATGCGACCGAAAGATTTCAGGGGTACCAAGGGTATCCTATATACAGACGATTGGATCGAGCTGTCATGACCCGCACCCAATATAGGGGCACGAGAAGTGGGTACGTCCAGCCTACACTACAGTGTTGGCTGTAGAACGTTGTCCTAGGTCACAACATCTAACAATATATAACTGCACCTGTACAATAATATACTCTCCAAAAAGGAGGACAATACAGAAGGTACAACTCAATCACAAAGTCTAAGATGGAAATAGAAAGATAAGATAGATAATCTCAACAGAGAACTACAAACAGAAAGAAATAAGTCTGGGTGTTTAAACAACACCAAAATCTAAATATCTGAAATACATCAAGACAAAACAACTAAAATAAAATAACTAGTCTAGCAGTCTAATCTAGACAATGGGTAAATCCTCAGCAACTGTTGGATCCTCCTGGGGGTCCAAGTAACCTGTGTCATCTAAGCCAGCGCTATAATATGTGGGACATAACTTCTCCTCATCCTCTGTAATATTTTTAACAGGTCCAATCAAGATAGGAATGATTATATATCTCTCACACAGTGCATATCATGACAGAAAATGTAAAGCAAGCTATAGAATAAAATATGTAAAATACTGTAAGAAATTAACATGAAGACTAAAGGAATATCTGATAAACTGAAATACAATATGGTAAGTAAAGACTGTAAGTGACTAAGTGATTTAGAGTACAAGATGGTTATGTGAAGGGCTTGAATTGCACATGACTAAGCTACAGAGTTTGCACATGATTACCTATATTGGAATTATTTACATGACCACTTCTACTCCTCCGTACCCCAATTAATACACAAGGATTTGGACAGGTTATGTTATTGTACATGAAAGTTTATACATGAAACTCATGAGATCATGAGAGTACATGAGAGCACATGAGTGTACATAAATAATAAGAGTCCAAGGAATACATAATGTTCGTGAAAAGCACATGACATGATGTATTCGATGCACCCAAGGGGGATAACATCTCATGAAAAGATCCATATAGTAATAATCCCGTGATAACGTCATGACAACATCAAGTAAAGTAGTCTATAACAAGAATATAACTCCTAGCAAGTATGAAACGGTCAGAGAATGTACTCGCCTGGTAATTTGAACAGCTGATGAGAAAAGATGTCCGAACCGGAGTAACTGAGTCCTATTTAGAGCAACCATAGGTTACAAAGTGTCTAATATGAATTAAAGGAAGTTTATAATGCATCCTATATGATTCTAGGTCATTCTAGGCCAAAGTCAACTCTTGGTCAACTCTGGTCAACCATTCTAGTCAAACTAGGTCAAAGCTAAGTTAACTAGTCAATTAGTCTAGGGTTTGGTTAAACTTAAGTTAACTAGTCATTTTAAATCTATTTGGTCATATTTTAGGTCAAGTTTGACCCACAGTTGACTTTTGTCAACTTGGTCAACTAACTAGTCAAACCTTGCCTAACTAGGCCTTAGGTCAAACTCTAAACTAGACTAGCCATAGGCCAATATACCTAAGATATCAAAACCTATATCAAATATATATACATACAACTCAACATATCATATATATATAAGATATTGAAAAAAAAAATATATATGAATAAACCCCAAACTTTATTGAAGAAATAGGCGCAAAATACCGAAGCCTATACAAGTAAGCGCGCTCAACTTGACAAAAGGAACATGAAACAAACCGCGCTGAACGCGCACAAAATTAAACCGAACCACAACAGCAGCCACAAAGGGAGATGCGGGGAGTCCAAAAAAAGACCTAAGCAAGGGCCTCCCAAAAAGAGTTGGGGGCGTAGGAGCAGCGCCTCCTTGCTTTGTGAATTTGTCTGTTGACCTCTCTGAACAATTGTGGAGGAGGAAGTTATCGGCCTTCATATCTGAATTTGTTTCTGTTTTTCCATAATACCCAGATACCAGCGGCTACGACGATCTGATGTCCGTGGGAGCCGCTCCTGGCCAGGAGATCGTGGAAGCCCCCAGTCGAGGGGACAAGACTCAGTCTTTTGTGTAGATGGAACTAAATCTGATCCGCCAACTCACCCAAAAGGAGGACGTACTCTGCCGATTCCAAAGAGTGCTCTACGCAGCAGTGGCATCTGGACGCGAGGCTAAATCCGATAGATCTGAGGTGATCGTCCGTCGGGAGCGTTCTTCGCAGAGCTTGCCAGATAAGGATAGACCATTTGATAGAAATGCAAGACTGCCATAACTTAGTACACGTGATATTCGACACGCCTCTGCCTCTGGCCACAAGTCTGGTGGAGGCCAGCGTGAAGGTCCCCCCGGGTAGGGGACCAAGTCCACGTGTCTGGCATGTCATTGACCCGAAGATCTACTGCAAGAATACCGTTGGACGCAAACTGTCATGACCCGCTCCCGAATAATCGGACACGAGTCGGACACGCCCAGCCTTCATCGTTAGACACGACGAAGTAAGCTGTACCAAGCTAGGGAAAACTAACCAGATAAACATGAAAGTATAGAATCACAGCATCTAAAAACGTATCCCATAATGATCACCATAATCCAAAAATCCAGATATCATAATGTACCAGAATCAACATGAATGAAAAGTGCTATGAACTCTAAAGTCAATATCTCAAAGTAAAGCTAAGCAATCTAAACCTGAAGCCTCAAGCTAAGCCTCATCCTGCTCAGCTAAATCCTGGGCTCTGGCCCATAGAGTAGAGCAATGTCCTACAAGCATACCTGCAACATATCCTATTCAGGAGCGGAGCAAAGTACAGTTCTAGGTAATAAAACATGAACATGATATGAACAGAATACAAGAGTACAAGAATGAACATGAAAGTACAGGAAAGTAGTACATGGAATAAGTACAGGAACTATAGTACATAAATGTAAAGTACAGGAATATATAAAGTACATGAATGAAACTATAATCCTGAAGTACCAGACATGACAAGTGCACAATATCGAAATACATCTAGTCCATGTGACCGGCTGGGGTGAGTACAGGAGCATGCACAGGAGTACATGAATATGGTATGACTTAGGACCCGCATGCACAGTGCGAGGCCTAAGCTAGGTACAGGAATATATAGTAACCGGGATTGGTCACATGGCTAGTGTATTTCCCCACCCGACACTAATAAGTACAAGAACAAGGGTACAGAAATACAGGAGTACATGAATATCGTGCCATGACGTGTCACAAGAAAGGGTACAAGAATGTAAATGTACAAAACAGTAGAAAAGTACTTGCCTGGCTCCGAAAAGTACGGGTAATCAAGGAAGCTGGATATCCTCCTGGTTTATAAATGATTTACAATTTGATAAATCAATAATGCAAGGTTGATTTATAATCTAAAAACACTACATTAAAATCCTAAGTTCTATTTGATAAATACTAGATTACCTCTACTTATAAATCTACAATATTCTAACCATGAATTTGTCAAGAAGGTTTATAACCTCATACAATCCTAGCTAACTACTGTTTAACACTCTCTTCTAAGAGAGCCTAAAATTCTAACCCTCAAGCTTCACTAAACTTGAACAAGGTTGTGTAATCTTGCATTACACAAGGATGATTCAGAATTGAACCATACTCCTCATTAGTTTAGGGAACATTAACAACCTATCATTCTTAATATGAACTAAAACTTAACCAAGCAGGACACTTACCAATTGCCAACACCTTCCTATTATGGATACAGTGGAACACACACATTGAATGCCTGTCATGGCTAGAGCAATGTATGGGAACCCCATTAGCTACTAACTGAATTAAAATCCTGCTTCTAATGCACTGTTTCAAGGTAATTAACTTATCCTTTATCACCAACCTGGAAATGCTTATGCAGGCTCCTAAATGAGTCATGGTCGACTAGCCAAAACCCTTAGTTCAGTTCTAAATCATTGCTTAACAGTCTCACACAATCTAATGTCCATTTAATACCTTCTAATCATCTATTTTAGTCTGAACAGGACAGTTGGTACATCATAAATCATGCATTTGAATGCCTAAATCATACAGTTCCTAGATTGCATATCAATCTTCCAGTCCCACACAGGTTCAATGGAATGGAAGATTTCAGTCCTGTACCAGGATAGTTATTGCTTCCTGAGCAAATCATCTCCTGCTAACAGGTTGCAAATTCAGCAAGCTTTAAACATTAGTTAAAATCATGAAACTCCCAAACTCAGGACTGAAAAATGGTCCTCATGCTCAACATTATAATTGTACCACTTTGTGATATCTCAGTCCTGGGCTTTACTGAGGCAACCTACTGCTATTCAGTCCATTTGTTCAACTATACTAAAGACCAATCCTTCTCAGGCTAGGGCTGATACTCCTATCAAACACCAATGCAACCCAGGCTACTGCCATATCCATAGATAGGTCATAATTTACAAGTCAAGATTACTATCTCAGCTATCAGTTCAGTTCAGCAGAATGGAACTGATAGTTGGTAGCAGTCTAGGAGGGATTCAAAAGAGTAATTTCTGAACTCAACTGAAATTGTGACGAATGAATCCTCCCAGTCCAATATCAAGTTCACTGATCTGTAGGGAAATAAATTAATGCCTGCAATGAACAGATACACATAAAAGTCCCAGGAAAGGATTTTCATAGAAACTTGTCACTGAAACAATTTGTAAAAGCTTCCAGGAAGATATTTAGCCTAGTTCATCATTCAATAACATTCCCAGTTTAGTTCAGGCTAACTCAGTTATCCCCACCTATCAAGACACAACCAATCATTGGTACTACAAGATAATTCCTAATACATCCAGGATACATATATTCTATCTGCAACAAGGTTCTTTCCAGCTTAGAGAAAATATGGCTACAGTCTAAAATTTACTGAATTAAAAGTTAATCAAAAATCGAGTATGAACTCTTGATCTAGGAAAAATTCACACACAATCATGCCTATTCCACAGATGCCATCTCACAGATATATTCGAAATATTTCAGATCAGGGGGTTTACCTTCACGAGATCAAATCAGGGTCCAAGGAGTGTTCTCTGCAACTTGCTTCACTGGGTTCAAATCCTCATTCATCCAAACATCCTGACACTAAATCGATCACTCAACAATAAACACTTATATCTTCTTATGAATCGAACCAACAGAATTTAAATTCATAGCCTAAACTGAGAAGAGTTTGAGAAAACTCACAAGGACAGATCAATGAGGATGACTGCCAAAAATCAATAAAATCAACCCAACCTCGATCTATCAATTAACATCACAAGTTTGAAAACAAAGTCGAGAATTACTACTTGATCATAAGCAATTGAATGGAGATCTTACCTTGTTCTATTGATTGAATCAGCCAGGAAAATGTCGAGAAATACTCGCAACAGAGTCAAATGACCTCCATCGATGATGATGAAGATAGGGAGTCGTTTGATCGATCCACAAGGCTTCGATCAACCACTGGATCGAGGAAGATTTTAGAGTTAAGCAAAATCTTAAGAAATGAAGAGTCGATCGACAGATCGACAAGAAAATTGGAATTAAGAAATCGAAGACTAAGATCCGCATCTACCTGTCGTGTTGATGATTTGATAAGGAGGAAACTAATCAAAGTTCTCTTCCCTCCATGAAAACTTCTGCCATGGCCGCCATTACCATTGTCCTCAGAAGTTGGTTGAAGCTAGAATCAAATGGAGAGGATGGTTGAGGAATGAATGGAGAAAGGGAAGATTATATAAGGTTGGCTGGGGAAGTTGGCGTATGAATAAAGCTAAAAATGGCGTGAAAAATTAGGGATCTCAGCTGCACATGGCTGGTGTAACCGCCTCCCCTTCTAGAGAATTTCGAAGAGAAATTCGAACACACGAAGAGAAATTTTGAAGAGGAGAAACAAACGTTGAGTTTAAACCTAAACTAAAGAGTATGGGCTTGGCCCCAATGAAGGCTTAACTACAGGAACCTATGGTTGAAATATAACTATGGAAACATGAGCTTGGGCTTAAAAAAATAAAAGATTTAAATCTCATGGAAAAGCCCATGGTCAAGAAAATGCTTAAACCTATATTTACTTAACACAAATTTATCAAAATATAAATTCTAAATTACTTAGTCAAAATATACATATATATTCATAGAAAATTTTAAAATTTTTCATTTACTAGAAAGGTGGACTTACAAATCTCCCCACCTTGAAAAATTTCGTCCTCGAAATTCAATGACCAAATCAATCTCTGCAATTCTCAAAAGATCCAAACACCAGTTTATTATTGAAAATAGAATTTCAAAAGAGATAGAGTACAATCAATCAAATAGAGTGGGATAGCGCTCCCGCATCTCGTCCTCGTGCTCCCATGTGGACTCTCCCGGAGAGTGGTGTCTCCACATGACACGGACAAGAGGAATGGTCTGGTTCCGCAGACGCTTCTCCCTACGATCGAGGATCTCCACTGGCTGCTCCTCGTAGGTCAATCTCGGGCCCACCTCCAGCTCAGAATAGTCCACCACATGGCTTGGGTCTGGAATGTATCGTCGAAGCTGAGATACGTGGAAAACGTCGTGCACTCCCTCCAAGCTAGCTGGAAGCGCCAGTCGATATGCCACCTCGCCAATCCGTACCGTCACGTCGAAAGGTCCGATGAATCTCGGACTGAGCTTCCCGCCCCTGAATGACGCCTCTGGTCGATGAGATTCTTTATGAACACTCTGCTTCCAACTGCGAACTCCGGTGGTCATCTGCTAATGTCCGTCCAGTGCTTCTGTCGATCCTGTGCAACTCTGAGACGCCCTGAGCCTTTGAGATCAAATACGATAATTACACACAAGAAGTTGAAATAACACGATCTAACAATAATCAAAATCAAATAGGCACGAGATGAAATGAAGTTCAATTACATCTTAGAGGAGCAAAATCACGAAGACGTAATTATTAGGTACGATCAAGAATCGATAGTTTAACACAGGTAGACTAGAACAAGATAGAAAATTATGGTCAGATAAACATGACTTAAGATCGAAGTTTAGACAAGTCACAAACTAAGTATGGAGTCACAATCTGGTAATACACAATTTGAGGAATTCAATGATCTAACGTTAAAATGCTAGAACGGAAATTTAGCAAGGGTTGATTGAGAAGACGTACGCAGTACTCAGGAGATACAGTATCAAATCAGGATGAATGTGCAAGGATCTGTGATTCTCAAAAACCAATAATCATATAAAAAGGGATATAGTTTCCATGGTGTCCGGGAACGTATAGCTATTCGAAATCACTTTGCCTAGAATCCCTACCCCGCCAGTATATATCTGACTGCAGTGGACTTTGGCTCCGTGACTCAAATAACAATATGTCACCGAATAATCTGTCAACCTTATCCATTTTCCAATAATCATCAACGAAACAACCCAAGAGATCAAGATATGAAGAATATGACAAGTCTCGACAATACTCGAAAACCTATGGGTGTCTGAAATCACTTCAACTTAGAGTTCCTGCCTCGCCAGTGTGCTACTGGCTGCAGTGAACCCTCAGTCTCCATAATCCAGCTAATGGCTGCAGCGCACAACTGTCTTGCCATAGTAGGTCATCGAACAGCCTCTCAACTTTATCCCTAGGAATTTCAAAAGAGTTTCAAGGAATTTAAAATGAGTTTCAATAGTCCAAGTTACGGAAATGGTGAAGTTACCTGACTGTTAGAATACAAGGATTTATTAGGTACTAAGAGACGACAAGGGATCCAATCAGTAAATACAAAATGGCAACCATGGAGATTTAAAATTTTAGACGGAGAGCGAAGTTTCAAATTATAACAGAATTTCAACTGATATCTAGAATGGTAACAAGATTCCATATGTGGGACGTTATCCCGAAAGGATAATAGAGTCTCGAATGACGAACTGAGGCAAGGTATTAGACAAGAGACAAGTTCAAAATAAGAAAAAAAATTTCGTACTGGAAACAAGGTTCAACAACATCTCAATCAACGAAACCTCAAACAAAATTTCGAAGGAAAAACAACCTCCCATAGGATACAAGGTCTCAATTAGAAAACCAATATCAACAAAGTCGTGATTAGAAAATAAAATCTCGAATAGAATCAATGTTACGAGTAGGAAAAAGAATCAATGGGTGAGTAAAACAATATCCATGAAACAAGCGATACCTCAAATAGGGAACAAGATCGAAGCAAAGCTGTGAACGGAACAATTTCCAAGTAGAAAACAAGCCACGTAGGAAATGAAATATCACATAGGGAACAAGTCGAAACCGAAGTTTTCAAACGATGTCTTGAATGGTGAATAGAAACAAGTATTGAATAAAAATCAAATTCCAATAATCCCTAAATAGAAAACTGAACTTCGGAAAGAAAACAAAATTTACAAATTGTAACTAGTCCTGAATAGGAAACAAAATTCCTGAGTAGAATCTCGAAAAGAGCAAGGTTATGAAGAATGGATGGAGGAGTATCAATCAACGAATAGGAAACAATATCTCGAATTAAGTTTCGAATACCAACCAAGATTCCAAAATAGAAAACAAGAAGTTCCAAGAAATGGTCTACATGCTAAAAGAAATTTAAGAAAAACTGGATTGCTAATCAAGATACATGGTTCTTCCAACCATGCAAAAGAAATCTTCTGTCTTCAGTCTATCTTCCGTATTCCTTCGGAATGGAAATCTTCTAACCTCTTTCAATTGTCCTAGCGTAGGCTGATCCCTGCGGTAGTGCTCTATGTGGTTGCCGAATCTAGAGAGGCTGGTCCCCTTGCTGTAGTCCTGGCGTGTTCGTCCTTGGGCAGTGTGATCAATGGTCTCCAGCAGTCCTTGACTTGGTGGGCAGGCGATTAGCAGTACAAGCATAGCCTTCGTCTTTTACGGCACTCTTCGTAGTGGTGTCCTGAGCTGCGACAGAAATATAAATGACCGCCGGCTGAATCTGAATCTGATCTCCTGTTGGGGCTGAAGTGCAGGGCTCTGACAGGAATATATGGCTGCTGGCGTGCTGGCTGCTGAGATCTGCTCCTGATGATGCGACTGGTGATGTGACGCTTTGCGGGTCCAGGGTAGTTGATATCTTCATCATAAGTCTTCATGTCTTTCATGAGCTTCAGCTTCCGGTTTCGTTCCATTTTCTGCGCTACATTCTGGATCTCTTGGCTGATGGCTCTAATCTTCAGAGAAGTCGGATCCTCACATGCTGAGATGATCTTCAGTGGCGACTTCAGGTTCTCGATCGGCTCCCTGGTGCAAGATATGCGCTCGGTGTCAGAAAAGTCCAAGTGTCTGAGCGTCTGAAAATCAGAAGTCCTTTCTAACTCGAAAAATGCATTTGCAAGTCTGGATTGGAAAAGGAAGGCCTGCTCTCTCTGGGTATCAAGGAACTCTTCAATCATCTCCATCAACCACGTACTACCCATGGGGATAGTAGGGATGATCTGCGGAGTGGAAGCTTGGAGACCTCAAGTATAGGTGGATCAACCGTTCCGGTGTCGCGTGCTTGAACTATCTGAAAAATAGAAAACTATTAAAATAACCTAGACCTAAATACAATAAGTGTTTATAGAATATTAAAATACCTGATATACCCTTATTTCTCGATTTTCCTATGCTGTGATCAAGTTTCCCTAGTGTAATCAAGTCCCCCAATAGTACACTAAGACCTAGGTACCATTAGGATAGACCTGCATGGGCTACTACTAAAAATATGTCACGACCCGCTCTCGAATAATCGGACACGAGTCGGACACGCCCAGCCTTCATCGTTAGACACGACGAAGTAAGTTGTACCAAGCTAGGGAAAACTAACCAGATAAACATGAAAGTATAGAATCACAACATCTAAAAATGTATCCCATAATGATTACCATAATCCACAAATCCAGATATCATAATGTACCAGAATCAACATGAATGAAAAGTGCTATGAACTTTAAAGTCAATATCTCAAAGTAAAGCTAAGCAATCTAAACCTGAAGCCTCAAGCTAAGCCTCATCCTGCTCAGCTAAATCCTGGGCTCTGGCCCATAGAGTAGAGCAATGTCCTGCAAGCATACCTACAATATATCCTATTCAGGAGCGGAGCAAAGTACAGTTCTAGGTAATGAAACATAAACATGATATGAACAGGATACATGAGTACATGAATGAACAAGAAAGTACAGGAAAGTAGTACATAGAATAAGTACATGAACTATAGTACATGAATGTAAAGTACAGGAACATGTAAAGTACAGGAATGAAACTATAATCCTGAAGTACCAGACATGACAAGTGCACAATATCGAAATACATCTAGTCCATGTGACCGGCTGGGGTGAGTACAGGAGCATGCACAGGAGTACATAAATATGGTACGACTTAGGACCCGCGTGCACAGTGCGAGGCCTAAGCTAGGTACATGAATATATAGTAACCAGGATTGGTCACATGGCTAGTGTATTTCCCCACCCGCCACTAACAAGTACAAGAACAAGGGTACAGGAATACAAGAGTACATGAATATCGTGCCATGACGTGTCACAAGAAAGGGTACAAGAATGTAAATGTACAAAATCGTAGAAAAGTACTTGCCTGGCTCCGAAAAGTACTGGTAATCAAGGAAGTTGGATATCCTCCTGGTTTATAAATGATTTACAATTTGATAAATCAATAATGCAAGGTTGATTTATAATCTAAAAACACTACATTAAAATCCTAAGTTCTATTTGATAAATACTAGATTACCTCTACTTATAAATCTACAATATTCTAACCATGAATTTGTTAAGAAGGTTTATAACCTCATACAATCCTAGCTAACTACTGTTTAACACTCTCTTCTAAGAGAGCCTAAAATTCTAACCCTCAAGCTTCACTAAACTTGAACAAGGTTGTGTAATCTTGCATTATACAAGGATGATTCAGAATTGAACCATACTCCTCCTCATTAGTTTAGGGAACATTAACAACCTATCAGTCTTAATATGAACTAAAACTTAACCAAGCAGGACACTTACCAATTGCCAACACCTTCCCATTATGGATACAGTGGAACACACATATTGAATGCCTGTCATGGCTAGAGCAATGTATGGGAACCCCATTAGCTACTAACTGAATTAAAATCCTGCTTCTAATGCACTGTTTCAAGGTAATTAACTTATCCTTTATCACCAACCTGGAAATGCTTATGCAGGCTCCTAAATGAGTCATGGTCGACTAGCCAAAACCCTTAGTTCAGTTCTAAATCATTGCTTAACAGTCTCACACAATCTAATGTCCATTTAACACTTTCTAATCATCTATTTTAGTCTGAACAGGACAGTTGGTACATCATAAATCATGCTTTTGAATGCCTAAATCATACAGTTCCTAGATTGCATATCAATCTTCCAGTCCCATACAGGTTCAATGGAATGGAAGATTTCAGTCCTGTACCAGGATAGTTATTGCTTCCTGAGCAAATTATCTCCTGCTAACAGGTTGCAAATTCAGCAAGCTTTAAACATTAGTTAAAATCATGAAACTCCCAAACTCAGGACTGAAAAATGGTCCTCATGCTCAACATTATAATTGTACCACTTTGTGGTATCTTAGTCCTGGGCTTTACTGAGGCAACCTACTGCTATTCAGTCCATTTGTTCAACTATACTAAAGACCAATCCTTCTCAGGCTAGGGCTGATACTCCTATCAAACACCAATGCAACCCAGGCTACTGCCATATCCATAGATAGGTCATAATTTACAAGTCAAGATTACTATCTCAGCTATCAGTTCAGTTCAACAGAATGGAACTGATAGTTGGTAGCAGTCTAGGAGGGATTCAAAAGAGTAATTTCTGAACTCAACTGAAATTGTGAAGAATGAATCCTTCCAGTCCAATATCAAGTTCACTGATCTGTAGGGAAACAAATCAATGCCTGCAATGAACAGATACACATAAAAGTCCCAGGAAAGGATTTCCATAGAAACTTGTCACTGAAACAATATGTAAAAGCTTCCAGGAAGATATTTAGCCTAGTTCATCATTCAATAACATTCCCAGTTTTGTTCAGGATAACTCAGTTATCCCCACCTATCAAGACACAACCAATCATTGGTACTACAAGATAATTCCTAATACATCCAGGATACATACATTCTATCTACAGCAAGGTTCTTCCCAGCTTAGAGAAAATATGGCTACAGTCTAAAATTTACTGAATTAAAAGTTAACCAAAAATCAAGTATGAACTCCTGATCTAGGAAAAATTCACACACAATCATGCCTATTCCACAGATGCCATCTCACAGATATATTCAAAATATTTCAGATCTGGGGGTTTACCTTCACGAGATCAAATCAGGGTCCAAGGAGTGTTCTCTGCAACTTGCTTCACTGGGTTCAAATCCTCATTCATCCAAACATCCTGACACTAAATCGATCACTCAACAATAAACACTTATATCTTCTTATGAATCGAACCAACATAATTTAAATTCATAGCCTAAACTGAGAAGAGTTTGAGAAAACTCACAAGGACAGATCAATGAGGATGACTGCCAAAAATCAATAAAATCAACCCAACCTCGATCTATCAATTAACATCACAAGTTTGAGAACAAAGTCGAGAATTACTACTTGATCATAAGCAATTGAATGGGGATCTTACCTTGTTCTATTGATTGAATTAGCCAGGAAAATGTCGAGAAATACTTGCAACAGAGTCAAATGACCTCCATCGATGATGATGAAGATAGGGAGTCGTTTGATCGATCCACAAGGCTTCGATCAACCACTGGATCGAGGAAGATTTCAGAGTTAAGCAAAATCTTAAGAAATAAAGAGTCGATCGACAGATCGACAAGAAAATTGGAATTAAGAAATCGAAGACTAAGATCTGCATCTACCTGTCGTGTTGATGATTTGATAAGGAGGAAACTAATCAAAGTTCTTTTCCCTCCATGAAAACTTCTGCCGTGGCCGCCATTGCCATTGTCCTCAGAAGTTGGTTGAAGCTAGAATCAAATGGAGAGGATGGTTGAGGAATGAATGGAGAAAGGGAAGATTATATAAGGTTGGCTGGGGAAGTTGGCGTAGGAATAAAGCTAAAAATGACGAGAAAAATTGGGGATCTCAGCTGCACATGGCTGGTGTAACCGCCTCTCCTTCCAAAGAATTTTGAAGAGAAATTCGAACACACGAAGAGAAATTTTGAAGAGGAGAAATAAACGTTGAGTTTAAACCTAAACTAAAGAGTATGGGCTTGGCCCCAATGAAGGCTTAACTACAGGAACCTATGGTTGAAATATAACTGTGGAAACATGAGCTTGGGCTTAAAAAAATAAAAGATTTAAATCTCATGGAAAAGCCCATGGTCAAGAAAATGCTTAAACCTATATTTACTTAACACAAATTTATCAAAATATAAATTCTAAATTACTTAGTCAAAATATACATATATATATTCATATAAGATTTTAAAATTTTTCATTTACTAGAAAGGTGGACTTACAAAAACTGACTAAGCCAATCTCTAATATTCCTCCAATTCCATCAGGAGTTGCCCTCCCATAGGTCCCTGATAATGCATCCCTGAGGGGTTCTAGCGTAGGGTCGTATGGTGTTATCTCCTAACCATCATTCCTGGCAGGCTGATGAGCACCCGTCGCCCAACCAGAGGCGGATTAAACGTTCTGCAATGTCGCGTTCCCAAATTATACGATGCCAAGACGCCAAAGATCTATTGTTAGTGACCGCCTCCAACAAATAGGAGAACCTGGAGTATCTGGCTCTCATGAATCTCGTCCATATCGAGCTCTCTGTGCGTAACTTCCACCACAGCTTCATGGAGCAGGCATCCACGATATGGACAAGTCTGCTGAAGCCCAAACCTTCTTCTTCAGTAGGTTTGGCTATGGTGGCCCAACCGGCCTAATGATGTTTGTCCTTGTCGTTGTTTTGCCCCAGAAGAACTTGGCGAAGAGGGATTCGAGATAGAGAAGGACCTTCTTGGGAGGGGTACAGATGGCCAGGGTGTACAATGGGATGGAAGAGAGAACATGTTTAAGGAGGATCATCTTACCTTCCGGTGATAATGTTGCGTTGTGCCATCCTGCGATCAGCTTGCAGATTTTGTCTACCAGGTGATCGTATATCCCTGACTTGCCCTTTTCGTACACTAGCGGGCAACCCAAGTAAAGGAAAGGTGGGTAAGCCATGCCCTAGGAGGTTATGTTGGAGAGCAAGGCAGAGCGGGTTCTGTCAGCTTTGTGATGTGTATAAATGATTCTCTTGTTGTTGTTGACACGCTGACTGGAGCAAATGGTGTATCTCGTGATCGTTCTCAGGACCACCTCGATCGATCCGATATCTCTGAAGGAGAAGATCAGGATGTCGTCTACGTATACTAGATGTGTGATCAGTGGAAAACCAGTCGTGGTGTGGAAGTGGTACAAACCGGGCGTTCTGGGCATGTTCTTGAGGCTTCTGCTGAGAGCCTTTGCCGCGATGATAAAAATAGTAGAGGAAAGGGGGTCCCCTTGTCTAACCCCACGAGTAGATCAGAAGAACCCCGCCGCTTGGCCGTTGATGATGGTAGAAAACTAGGCATTGCTGATGGATCAGAATATGATGTCTATCCAGGATTCGGAGAAACCGAACGCCCTAAAGACCCAGATCGTGAATTGCCAGTCCAGGCGATTGTATGCCTTCTCCATATCCAGTTTGATGGCGATGTTCCCTCCTCTGGATGGGAACTTCATACATGTGATTATCTCTTGGGCGAGGAGAATGTTGTCGGTTATGTTACGTCCTTTGACGAACCCACTTTGTTCTTCGGAAATAATCTTGGAGAGGAGGTTGGACATCCGGTTGGCAACAATTTTCGAAATAATCTTGTTGGTGAAGGTGCAAAGGCTGATAGGACAAAAATCTTTGAATATTTTTCGGTTGGCTTTCTTAGGGATAAGGATGATGTTGGCGCAGGAAATGGAATTGGAATAACATGCTCCTTGGAAAAAGGCTAAAGTGGCCTCCAATAAGTCGGTTTTTAAGATGTCCTAGCAGGCTCTGAAGAAGACTCCATTGAAGCCGTCCGGCCCGGAGCACTGTGTTCATTTACGGACCAGACAACCGCCTTTATCTCCTCCTCTGAAGGAGTAACCAGCAGGGTGTCGTTCTCACTCTTGCTGATGAGGGATGGGATTTCGGACAGGAGCGCGGCGTCTTTAACGACGAGCTCTTTAGTGAAAAGGTTGGAGTAAAAATTCTTTGCTACTGCCTGAATACCATCCTGGTCATCCACTCTGACGCCATTTTTGTCATAGATCCGGTGAATATTTAACTTATTTCTGTGGCCTTTGACACACGCATGAAAGAACTTGGTGTTGTGGTCCCCATCGGTGTCCCAAGTCAGTCTGGCTTTTTGCCTCCAGAATTCTGTTTCGAATTTCAGTATGGATTTAAGAAGCGCTCTCGCAAGGTTGAGCTCAGCTTGGGCAGCGGGACATGTGTTAATGGCATACGAGGACTCTACACGGGTGACGTCATCCTCCGCCACCTTAATTCCCTGGAAAATGTCTCCAAAAGCCTCTTTGCTCCAGGACGTTAATGCCTTACGAGTGGCTTTGAGTTTGGTCGCTATCCGAGCCAGAGGGTCTAGATCTGTGACGGAGTTCCAAGCAGCTGACACGACGTTCTGGATTCGGGGGTGATGACGCCAGAAGTTTAGGAAGCAGAATGGTTTTTTAGTGATGGTGTGATTGTTGCTGATCTTGATGAGAAGAGGGGAGTGATCCGATTCAGTGGAGTTCAGATGGGAGAGGTCGGTGATCAGGCCCATGTCAGACCAAAAGTCGTTGATCATGGCCCGATCCAATCGGGAATACTGTCGCCGATGTCCCTCTTGCATGTTGTACCAGGTGAATTCGCTGTCTTGGAAGGGGATGGGGGTTAAGTTCCCGTAGAAGATGAAGTTGTTGAAGTCGTCCATCGCAGGCTGAGGGGGCGGGCGGCCACCGGATTTCTCCTCTCTGTAGGATACCGTGTTGAAGTCTCCGATGCAAAGCCACGGAAGACCTTGGTAGGTAGAATCAGCTATCAACAGGTCTTCATATATATATATATATATATATATATATATATATTTTTTATATATATATATATATATATATATATATATATTATATGAAAATATATATATATATATATATATATATATATATATATATATATATATATATATATATATATATATATATATATATAAAGGGAAAGAGGAAAAGTGAAATAGGCATGTATATATATATATAATATATATATATATATATATATATATATATATATATATATATATAATATATATATATATATATATATATATATATATATATATATATATATATATATATATATATATATATATAAAGGGAAAGAGGAAAAGTGAAATAGGCATGTATGTGTGTGTATGTTGTGAAGTGGAAGGGGTTGGAAAACCCACTCTCAACTCTAATCTCAGGATTTTGAAAGCAGTGGTATCTATGTATACCTATACTAATATACATATATATATATATATATCTCAGGATTTTGAAAGCAGTGGTATCTATGTATACCTATACTAATATACATACATATATATATATATATATATATATATATATATATATATATATATATATATATATATATATATATATATATAACTTGTAGATATATATCTATATATTCACACAAAAGGAAAGGGAGAACAAGAAAATGTAAACTAGAAATGGGTGTGAAGTGTGTGAAGGGTAGAACCCTATCTCAGGAAAAATCTGAGATCATCCTACAACCTACACAACCATTCACAACCTAAATATACTAGTTATATATACATATATAGGGAGAGAGGTATATATATAAACTATATAAGCCAACCCTCAATTTAAATGTAAAAGAAAACCCAAACCGACCTCACAACTGAAAACTCACATCAAACCATTATCAAAACTCAGAAAATATGAGTTTAAAACTCAACTCAGGAAATTTGAGTTTAAACTCAGGAATTTGAGTTTCCAGCTCAACTAATGGTTTTCACATAAAACCCAATGATTGTACCCAAACAATACATAACCCAAACTACATATCGAAACCCAAATCAAATTAAAAGCTATCCTTCAAACTCTCAACCTAAACTGAAATAAAAAATTGAACTAATAATCAAACTATCAAAATCAAACCCAAGATCAAAATCTAAAACCTAGACATCAACCTAAAACCTATATTCAAAATTGTAGCACCCAGTTTCCCAAATGAGGGTAATTTTGAAATTTCGTGTTTATAATTATTTTAATAATAATATTTAATTCATGATATAATTTTTGGTGATTTTAAATCATTTTAAAATTATTTAAATCAATGACTTATGGTTTTGAAGTTTTGCTAGTGAAACCCTAGAGACTGTTTGACCTAGAGCCTAACCATGTGATTATGATATTTTAATGTCATTTTTGGCCTAAGGATATTTTTTGCATTTGATCTCTTTGAATTATTTTGATATTATTTTATTATTTATGATATTGTTTTGGGGTTATTTGAGTCGGGTTCGAATTTTAACTCAATCCGACTTAAAACGGGGACCCGGGGGTAGTTTGACTCTAGTGGGACCCACACACTAGTTAGGCATGGCCCACATAATATTAATTTTAGTCCACATGATAGAAATATTTTAGTTAGAGGTTAGACTAATTATTATGGATAAGGTTAGTGTGATTAGAGACTTTAGAATGACTAATTTAGCCCCAACCAATTAGCCCTTTCCTAATACTTATAGAATAGGTTAGTGGGGGCATTTTGGACCTTACCATAATAGGACAAATAGCCCCATATGGCCAGCCACTTTGGGAGAGGATAGGCTCAAGTTTATTTCATTATTCTCATCCACACTCTCTCTCTTGCTCTTCCCCAAATTCCTAGAGAGCAATCCCTAGCAATTTCTCCACCAAATCCTTCCATTTCGCCACCAAATCTTCTTCTTTCCTTCTCCATTCTAGCCAAGAAGGAAGCTACCCAAGTTTGGAAGGATTCGAAGCTCGTTCGTGTCCTTTTGGAATCTCTGCGTATCAGTGTCACTCCGGGAAGGCTTTTCTTCGATTCGATCTACCGGGAGGTATAAATCCCTTCTCCTTTTCATTTCCTCATGCATATAGGTCAATTTTGAACCCATAGGAATGACCCCCATGGTTGTATCTCCATTTGTGTCCATTTCGTGTCCATTTGGAGGTCATAGGAGTGTCC
The DNA here is from genome assembly GCA_029216955.1 of Iris pallida. Classification (NCBI taxonomy): domain Eukaryota; kingdom Viridiplantae; phylum Streptophyta; class Magnoliopsida; order Asparagales; family Iridaceae; genus Iris; species Iris pallida. The sequence continues at coordinate 24,592,731 of JANAVB010044419.1, forward strand.
TTTGTGTTGTGGTTGTGTCCATGTGGGAAAATTCTAAATTTGGACACACTATGTGTTGTTGTTATGTATGAATGAATTATTACATGTTTAATCTCATATTTTTGTATTGGAGATGTGTTCTATAGTGTCTCATATATATATATTAGTGTAGAGAGTGAGTTCTTGATATATTATGTTATATACTTGTGTTCTTTTGTCTCAAACTACCAAAATCCGTCATGATTTTTATCCACGTTTTTAATTTCAGCCCTAACTTAGAAATATCATAACTTCTAGCTCAAAGCTCGGTTTAATCTTCCGTTTTTTTTAAAAGAAGTATATTGAAGTTAGCTTTCCAAAAACATGTATTAATAGGCCTAATTCTTTCTGTAACTTTCTGGAGAATTATTTGAGTGTCAGCTGTACGAAAGACAAACGCGTTCTCGGTGTTTTCGCGATTCCGGGAGTTTCCGGAAACGAAAACGCAATCCGTTTGAAGTTTCGGAAAGCTAACACATAGATCTTTAACATACTTTAATCCTAAATTTTAATTCATGCTGAGATGGTACAGTATTGATTATTAGTAGGAGTTACTATTCGGCATATGCATTTTGTGCACCCTTGTGTGTAATATAATATTCTATTTGATTTTAACCCATGTTAATGTATATACATTATGTAATTAAATAGAGAATGCAAACATGAGTAAATAGTTAAATAAATGATGTATGAGGTATAAGTATCCTATCTAATGTAAGTATGTATAAGTATGGCTTGTAATGAATATGTAGGTTCCATAGTATGTAATGTATGGTGCATATAGTGGTGCAAGAGAATAAATGAATGATGAATGAATACAAACATGAATGTAATGTAATAATAGATATAATGTATGCAATATACAAGTTAATGAGATGTAATGTTCTATGTTAACACAAATCCTATATTACCTCATGTACCCCCTTACACTATGTTGACACTATCACACTTGACACATTGTTCACTTATACTTTGACACTCTTTGATATGTATACACTATGTATGCCCATTTAACCCTTACTTGCCCCTTTGCCATGTTCACATACACACACATAGCCTCTTAAATAAGTATTTATGAATATAGTTAACTTAGCTATGTATGTATATTATATATATGTTAGCATATTGTGTTGTAATATATAAGTTTATATAACCATTTAAAATGCCATGATTATAGACCTAATGTTGAATACCAATATATGCATGTGTATATATGTGTAGACATATATAGCTTAAAGTAATAGATTACCTAGTGTATATCCAATGTGAATTCTTGCCTATTTGAGTATTGAATAATTGCATGCTATATAGAGTTGGGTGTATGTTGGCTTGTATAGCCTTGTATTTATGTGTGCTTGCTAGGATAGTCTTGGTTAGGCCTAGTAAGACTTACTGGGTTAGGACATGACCTAGTTTGACCTAGTTTGACTAGTGCAGTTGACCAGAGTTGACCAAGGGTTGACTTTGGCCTAGTTTGACCTAGATTCATGTAGAATGCATTATAGTGCTTTATATTACCCTTCTGGACATGTTGTGACTTGTGCTGTTCTAATTAGGAGCCAAACACCTCTCCTCGGACAGTATCTTTACCTTGGACATTCAGATATCAGGCGAGTACATTCACTGATAGTTTTTATTGTCTTGATATCTACTATATCCGATTCAGTCGTAGTATTTTACTTGATTTCCGACACGACGGTTCACAGACTAGTATACGTCGGATCCTGTCATGAGATGTTATTCCGGGACTTTCTTGGTATATGGGTATGAGATATTTCTGTGTTTCTGTACTTGTATAGACATTGATTTGGGAGTGGGCTGTCCCCCTGCTCTCGAACCTTGTGTCATGACGTGCCATGTCCGGATCCGTGATACTACTCGGGGATGGGGGAATTATTAGGGGTTATGTGATCAAAGCCTCCCTGTAACTATATTTTGCTAGCGCCACCCTCACCTCACGTAGGGTGTAGCAGATACCCCCTTGCCAGTTATCCAGGTTGGATGGCATGTCTCTCCGTTGAGGTCACCGCGGATTGCCAGGCCAAGTGGATAACCATCTCTTGCTTCCCTAGCCGATCACATATCGCTCTAATAGTTCAAATCACCTTTTACATTTATTAGCGTATCTTATATTCCAGTTCAGCTTTACTTTCTGTACTTCTCACCATGCTATGATTCTATTACTCACATGCTCTACCTATTTTTATACTGTACCATGGTTATGGGACTAAGTTCTGTTTGAAAGAAGGGTTACAACCCCGGTCCTCGTTTGGTTTAAGGGTTGTAACTCGACTTTCAAATGGTTTCCAAGTCGCCAATATCTTTGTCTTGTATTTCATTATTACTGTCTCTTATAGTATTTCTCAATTCATATGGAACTGCTGTTGGTGTTTGTATTTGCTCATTTTCCTGACAGGATACGTTGACAAATTTACAGATAGCTTGGAAATTGCCTGCTAGCCTAGAGGAGACCCATTAGAGGTTGTTTAGTTAGCTATTCTCAGTTGTCTGGAGTTGTATTTATTTTATGGATTACTGTATTTGAGCTTTGAGATGTATTCTGAGTTTGTACCTTAGACACTTAGACTTCTATCTGTTGTATCTTTTTTCGATTTCATGTTTTATCTATCTTCCTTTATGCTCTACCTTAGATGTGATTGAGTTTACATTCTGCTATGTCACCCCCATTCGGGGAGTATAAACTATTTAGTCTTATACTGTTAGATACATTGAGACCTAGGACAGCGTTCTACCGCCGACACTGCGGCGTAGGCTGGGTGTTGTTACGTTCTCGTGCCCTAACTCTAGGGTGTGAGTCGTGACACGTTTTTAGTGGTGGCCTATGCAGGTCGAGTTTGTGTAGTGGTATTCGAACTAGAGTACCACTACAGCCTGCAGTAGGATTAGGATATATTTTTGAAGATACTCAATCACAATTAGGATCCCTTGAGAGATTCCTGGGACGACCCTTGAGAATCTTGTTTAACTCCAATTTGAAAACTTTTTTCTTTTTTCTTGATTTGATTTATCTTTACTTTCTGCTATTAAATTTGATTTTGATGGATTATTATTGAATTTGAGTTTGTATTTATTGATTTTGATGAAGATTGTTGAAATTTGAATCTTGATGTTAGCTATAGCATCCGAGTTTGTAGTTATATGATTTGAAGGATTTTGTTCATTTCTGAATTTTGATGTTCGTTGATAAATTTGATTTTTTTTGGTATTCATTGTTGATTTAATTTAAATTTTTGGCAAGATGAAATTATATGGGCTAGGTCATCTAAGTTATGAAAATCTTGTCTTCTATAGTCACATTAGCCAGCATGGTGAGGACATATAGTCTGATTTTGGATATATTTCTCGGGTGGGGGAATTTAAGGTTTTTGCAGCCAAGCTAGCGGCATCGCAAAAATGTTAAATACCATGATTCTAGAGGTATGTGCATAAGTCAAGGACTCTGTGATTATCGTAGCCTTGCTCACTAGTATGACGAGGATTTATAGTACCATGATTTTGGATAGACGCATATGATTATCAGATTGTATCTTAAATATTTTCGAACATGTTTTTGCTACTTTTGTTTCAGTCATTCAAAAAAAAGAAAGAATTATTGTTGTTTTGTTTTGTTTCTCATTGTTTACTTAGGATGTAGCTTTAGCTATTTTATAAATCTTGTGTAACTTCTTACAAAAATTTATTTCTTCTTAATACAATAAATCAGTGATTTTGCTAGGCCTTATTTTGGATTTGATATTATAGCTCTGATTTCAAAATGGGTTCCTCTTTTAAATAGATAAGTAGAGCAGATTCTTTTATCATTCTCTTCCTGCTAATATTTATTACCATCATTCCTTGTCTTATATAAATGTCCCGATTATATCAATTCCGTCTCGTATCACATTCTGTCAGCTGTACTTCGAAACTCTTGAATCTTTATGTCGTTTTTTTATCTGAGAAATGTTGAGGAAGTGACGTAAATCATCTAGTTCGGAAATGATGTAATTGGTTATCATATGATGATTTTGTAGGAATCAGAGTGTTGGATGTCAAATATGAAAAATTTGAAATGGAGATGTGGTAAAGGTTTAAAATGAAATCTAGGGATAAATGTTATCAATTTAGAAACAATCACAGAAAGTGGGTTATGAATAATTCATGGATGTATTTCAAAACTAATGAGGATATCAGGGGTCAACCTAGTTTTGAGAACTTAGAAAATCTTGGTTATTGATTCTGGGGAAAACTTTTACTCTGAGGCGATGTAAAAATTTAGAAATGAAAAAAAAGGAATTTTATTGTATTCAATGATTATGCAAAATTGAATAAGGTATTGTAAGAAATGACTAGAGACAGAGAGAACACAAGGATTTTACGTTATAGAAATTATTTTAGATGATTAGGAGAAATTGTGGAATTCAAAAGGATAACATTTGAAGGTGAACGTTGAAGAAAATATGAAGGTTAATTTATAAATAAGAATAAATTTGTGTGATATAGTGGTATTGGAGTTAAATTAAATACGAGACTTGATTTAAACAAGTCCAAGGATTCCATAAACTGGATTTAGAGGTTTTGGATCTAATTTAGAACGAGGTGAAAGAATTTGGAAACTTGATTAAATGGATAAGTGTTGATACCTAATTAAGAGGGGTATGCTTCATGGAAAATGTTTTGGAAGTTTGGAATTTTGTCTATGGTGATCATGGTAAATGTTTAGATGACTGAAGGTTATAAAATTTCGATGATAGTTATATAGAGGTTGATTTTCATATTGGGACTTGTGGAAAAAAAAATATATGATTTGGCAAATGATAAACTGATAGTATTAGAGAGAGATGATTTACTGACTTCGTATGAAATCTTTTCCTGTTTTCTCTAAAAAAGGGTTTTTCAATATCATTGAATCCTAGTTTCCTTAATTACGACCAAATCGACTTCGATTATCTTTTCTTATCATATTTATATCTTGGGTTGTACTTAATTGAATTAAATTTGGTTGTGACCTGAATCTCCATCCTTGTATGTTCGTTCTCAGACTTGTTGAACTGTCCTCCATATTGCCTAAATCTTGATTTCCCCAATTTGATCAACTTAGATCGTATCGAGACTAAAAAAAAATTCTTAATATGTATTGTGATTGGAATTTTCCATGAAATTGGCTATCATTCTTTAACTTTGATTTTGATTTTTCTGAACCCTTTAAAGATAATTGGTAGTTACTTTTCTTTATTTTTATGGTAAGTACCAGTTTTTATAGGATGGTAGACTGCCTTACGGTTTGATGATTTGTATTCAGTGTCTTTTCCGATTTAACACCCTAGACTGCTTGTGTGTTGATACCCTATGACCGTTTCGGTTAGCATGACTGGTATACCTAGTTGAGACTTTCACTACCACCGTATGCTATGACCTTGTATGTCATCCTTTTTGATGGTATGATTCGTTTTAATCTGGGACTTTGATTGTGGGGGTTTGACCTAGAGGGAGTATGGACATTTTAATTTCGAGGACGAAATTTTTCTAAGGTGGGTAGAGTTGTAGCACCCAGTTTCCCAAATGAGGGTAATTTTGAAATTTCGTATTTATAATTATTTTAATAATGATATTTAATTTATGATATGATTTTTGGTGATTTTAAATCATTTTAAAATTATTTAAATCAATGACTTATGGTTTTGACGTTTTGCTAGTGAAACCCTAGAGACTGTTTGACCTAGAGCCTAACCATGTGATTATGATATTTTAATATCATTTTTGACCTAAGGATATTTTTTGCATTTGACCTCTTTGAATTATTTTGATATTATTTTATTATTTATGATATTGTTTTGGGGTTATTTGAGTCGGGTTCGAATTTCAACTCAATCCGACTTGAAACGGGGACCCGGGGGTAGTTTGACTCTAGTAGGACCCACACACTAGTTAGGCATGGCCCACATGATATTAATTTTAGTCCACATGATAGAAATATTTTAGTTAGAGGTTAGACTAATTATTATGGATAAGGTTAGTGTGATTAGAGACTTTAGAATGACTAATTTAGCCTCAACCAATTAGCCATTTTCTAATACTCATAGAATAGTTTAGTGGGGGCATTTTGGACCTTACCATAATAGGACAAATAGCCCATATGGCCAGCCACTTTGGGAGAGGATAGGCTCAAGTTTATTTCATTATTCTCATCCACACTCTCTCTCTTGTTCTTCCCCAAATTCCTAGAGAGCAATCCCTAGCAATTTCTCCACCAAATCCTTCCATTTCGCCACCAAATCTTCTTCTTTCCTTCTCCATTCTAGCCAAGGAGGAAGCTACCCAAGTTTGGAAGGATTCGGAGCTCGTTCGTGTCCTTTTGGAATCTCTACGTGTCGGTGTCGCTCCGGAAAGGCTTTCTTCGATTCGATCTACCGGGAGGTATAAATCCCTTCTCCTTTTCATTTTCTCATGCATATAGGTCTATTTTGAATCCATAGGAATGACCCCCATGGTTGTATCTCCATTTGTGTCTATTTCGTGTCCATTTGGAGGTCATAGGAGTGTCCTTTGTGTTGTGGTTGTGTCCATGTGGGAAAATCCCAAATTTGGACACACTATGTGTTGTTGTTATGTATGAATGAATTATTACATGTTTAATCTCATATTTTTGTATTGGAGATGTGTTCTATAGTGTCTCATATATATATATTAGTGTAGAGAGTGAGTTCTTGATATATTATGTTATATACTTGTGTTCTTTTGTCTCAAACTACCAAAATCCGTCATGATTTTTATCCACGTTTTTAATTTCAGTCCTAACTTAGAAATGTCATAACTTCTAGCTCAAAGCTCGGTTTAATCTTTCGTTTTTTAAAAGAAGTGTATTGAAGTTAGCTTTCCAAAAACATGTATTAATAGGCCTAATTCTTTCTGTAACTTTCTGGAGAATTATTTGAGTGTCAGCTGTACGAAAGACAAACGCGTTCTCGGTGTTTTTGCGATTCCGGAAGTTTTCGAAAACGAAAACGCGATCCGTTTGAAGTTTCGGAAAGCTAACACATAGATCTATAACATACTTTAATCCTAAATTTTAATTCATGCTGAGATGGTACAATATTGATTATTAGTAGGAGTTACTATTCGGTATTTGCATTTTGTGCACCCTTGTGTGTAATATAATGTTCTATTTGATTTTAACCCATGTTAATGTATATACATTATGTAATTAAATAGAGAATGCAAGCATGAGTAAATGGTTAAATAAATGATGTATGAGGTGTAAGTATCCTATCTAATGTAAGTATGTATAAGTATGGCTTGTAATGAATATGTAGGTTCCATAGTATGTAATGTATGGTGCATATAGTGGTGCAAGAGAATAAATGAATGATGAATGAATACAAGCATGAATGTAATATAATAATAGATGTAATGTATGCAATATACAAGTTAATAAGATGTAATGTTCTATGTTAACACAAATCCTATATTACCTCATGTACCCCCTTACACTATGTTGACACTATCACACTTAACACATTGTTCACTTATACTTTGACACTCTTTGATATGTATACACTATGTATGCCCATTTAACCCTCACTTGTCCCTTTGCCATGTTCACATACACACACATAGCCTCTTAAATAAGTATTTATGAATATAGTTAACTTAGCTATGTATGTATATTATATATATGTTAGCATATTGTGTTGTAATATACAAGTTTATATAACCATTTGAAATGCCATGATTATAGACCTAATATTGAATACCAATATATGCATGTGTATATATGTGTAGACATATATAGCTTAAAGTAATAGATTACCTAGTGTATATCCAATGTGAATTCTTGCCTATTTGAGTATTGAATAATTGCATGCTATACAGAGTTGGGTGTATGTTGGCTTGTATAGCCTTGTATTGATGTGTGCTTGCTAGGATAGTCTTGGTTAGGCCTAATAAGACTTACTGGGTTAGGACATGACCTAGTTTGACCTAGTTTGACTAGTGCAGTTGACCAGAGTTGACCAAGGGTTAACTTTGGCCTAGTTTGACCTAGATTCATGTAGAATGTATTGTAGTACTTTATATTACCCTTCTGGACATGTTGTGACTTGTGCTGTTCTAATTAGGAGCCAGACACCTCTCCTCGGACAGTATCTTTACCTTAGACATTCAGATATCAGGCGAGTACATTCACTGATAGTTTTTATTGTCTTGATATCTACTATATCCGATTCAGTAGTAGTGTTTACTTGATTTTCGATACGACGGTTCATGGACTAGTATACGTCGGATCCTGTCATGAGATGTTATTCCTGGACTTTCTTGGTATATGGGTATGAGATATTTCTGTGTTCCTGTACTTGTATTGACATTGATTTGGGAGTGGGCTGGCCCCCTGCTCTCGAACCTTGTGTCATGACGTGCCATGTTCGGATCCGTGATACTACTCGGGGATAGGGGAATTTTTAGGGGTTATGTGATCAAAGCCTCCCTGTAACTATATTTTGCTAGCGCCACCCTCACCTCACGTAGGGTGTAGCAGATACCCCCTTGCCAGTTATCCAGGTTGGACGGCATGTCTCTCCGTTGAGGTCACCGCGGATTGCCAGGCCAAGTGGATAACCATCTCTTGCTTCCCTAGCCGATCACATATCGCTCTAATAGTTCAAATCACCTTTTACATTTATTAGCGTATCTTATATTCCAGTTCAGCTTTACTTTCTGTACTTCTTACCATGCTATGATTCTATTACTCACATGCTCTACCTGTTTTTATACTGTACATGGTTATGGGACTAAGTTCTGTTTGAAAGAAGGGTTACAACCCCGGTCCTTGTTTGGTTTAAGGGTTGTAACTCGACTTTCAAATGGTTCCCAAGTCGCCGATATCTTTGTCTTGTATTTTATTATTACTGTCTCTTATAGTATTTTTCATTTCATATGGAACTGCTGTTGGTGTTTGTATTTGCTCATTTTCCTGACAGGATACGTTGACAAATTTTACAGATAGCTTGGAAATTGCCTGCTAGCCTAGAGGAGACCCATTAGAGGTTGTTTAGTTAGCTATTCTCAGTTGTCTGGAGTTGTATTTATTTTATGGATTACTGTATTTGAGCTTTGAGATGTATTCTGAGTTTGTACCTTAGAAACTTAGACTTCTATCTGTTGTATCTCTTTTTGATTTCATGTTTTATCTATCTTCTTTTATGCTCTACCTTAGATGTGATTGAGTTTACATTCTGCTATGTCACCCCCATTCGGGGAGTATAAACTGTTTAGTCTTATACTGTTAGATGCTTTGAGACCTAGGACAGCGTTCTACCGCCGACACTGCGGCGTAGGCTGGGCGTTGTTACGTTCTCGTGCCCTAACTCTAGGGTGCGGGTCGTGACAAAAATATTCAAACCCAAACAACAACTCGAAAACCAAAATACAAAACTAAACCATGTGAAACTGGGAAACAGGAAGGGGTGTATGTGTGTGTCATGCTCGTGTCCATATCGAACCAAAATTGTGTCTAAGTTGTGTCCAAACAGTGCATATCCAAAAACAGTGTAGTATGCGTATGTGCGGGGTGTGTCGAGCAACCCAGAGACTCGTGTGTCCAATAAGAAATCTCATGCTCGTATCAGGGGGTAGATAGGGTGTCAGGGTACATGTATAGGTGTCTGTAATGTGTCCAAGTCATGCCGTGTCACATGTCCATACGTGTATCGGGGAGGGGCTGCACGTGCGGGTGCGCGCGGCCTCGTGGGGAGGTGTCGGCCAACCTAAGACACGACACACGCCACAACGTACCTCGTGGTCGAGTCTGTGGGTAGCCTATGTATAGTGCTAGATGTAGGACACCCTATTTTGAGTCCACGTGTCCTCGTGTTCGTGCTCCAAACACGTGTCAGGGCAAATTTTTTGTACGTGTGCACAACAGCCCGAATCCATGCGGCCTTGATAACTTCCCAACCATTCCATTAAATCGCCCCAAATTTTGGGAGTATGATGTTAGGCATAGCCCCCACGTGTCCACCAATTTTCACCCCAAATTGTGTCGTATCCATCGAGTTATGGCACTTGATAGGCAGGACAGTGCACGGGGGCTCGTGCTACGTCCCTGTGTCCGATTTGGACACGAAATCGTACCAAAACAAACTCATAAATAGGGTTTTGTAATCCCCTCATATAGGGCTACAAATATATGAAATTAGTTTTGAAAAACAATAACTTTTAATTCTATGAGGCATTTCATCAAACACATGTTATAATACACCGACACGCCTCCGATACACATATCAAACGGACACAAAATATTACCAAACTACATCTACAGGTCTAGGGTACCTAGATGCATGCTTCTATGAAGAGAAAACATAATATTAAAGTGATTAGAAGCATTTACCTATTGAGAGTTGGAATCTCGATACAAAAGCACTCCAAAATGCCTCGACACCCAAATCCTACGGTCAAACGCCTCTAATTCCTTGCTACCAGTAACTTAGTTTAGTTAATTAATTATCTAGGAGCGTCGGGTTCCGGAGGCATGGACGCGGGAGCGAAATTTCATATTCATAGCACGAAATCAGGCAAGATACCTTGCCATTATACTATTTATATTCAGTTTGCATTTTATTACATATCATTGTTCATTTATTTCCACTTTTTACAGTTCTTGATTTACTGTATGCTCAGTGATATTAGCTGTACTTTGTTATTATCCTTTGGTTGTATATGGACTTAGAGTTAAGAGACTACCGTTTGTAGTGTATTACATATATCTTGACACAGTTGTACCACGAGGATATGTGAGATGAGTAGCATGTAGAGGTCCTTGCGTGTTGGCTCATCTCCAGTGCGCATGCGTTAGGACTAACTGCTAATAGGAGCATGTTAGGAGACTTAGCAGTTAGTAGAAAAACATGGTCGTGGAGGCGACTTAGATAGGTACATTGGGTGGAGAGGACAATACCTGACGTATGGGCTTCGATTGCACTTTTCTTGTAACCCGGAAGCTCCGCTGGAGATACGGGTATAAGCCTCTCAGGTTGGCCACTGTCGTTTTTCAACGTCATGCACTTAGGTCACTGGTGCCCAAGCGGGGACTATACAAGATCCTATTTCCAGCCAGGGCTCATGCGTCGAAGGATTGTTTCTCAATTGCATCTTCACTTTATTACGGTTAGGTTACCTTATTTATGTCTTGTCACTTTCTTTGATGGTGGCATATTTTATATTCAGTATTTTGTATGGCATATTTATTGTATCTTGTTACGTCCCTCTGAGGACCTGGTTATCTCTCCAGGTGTGTGCTTTGTGACTTTTTGCAGGTGTTCTAGCCAAGACCGTGATCTTCTCCATTCCTTCGAAGATGATTGCCCTTGGTTCGTCTTGTCATTTAGATATCATTTTCTTGTATATTTTTTTCTTTTAAAATAGTTGGTAGTGGATTTGTCTTCGTCCAACTACATATATAAGTAACAAATTCTTGAGTTGATTTATATCATTATTCTTCTGATTTTGTGGATGAGATTTAGTTATCATCGTTTTAATGTATTTTACAGCTTATGTATACATACGGAGGTTCCATACATTGGAGTATACTTCGTATGTACACAGCTAACATGTCTACGTATTTAGTCCTAAGTATTTTGGGACTGGGGTGCAAACTCCATCAAGTGCAAATGATCCTCCCAGGAACCTTCTAAATCCATGCCACAGGTCTGCAGCATGTCCTCGAGTGTCTGAATAGTCCTCTCTGACTGTCCGTCCGTCTGAGGGTGGTATGTAGTACTAAACTTGAGCTGAGTTCCCGAATTAGTATGCAGACTCCGCCAGAAATAGAAAGTAAAGTGACTATCCCGATCCGAGACAATGCTCACTGGAACTCCATGAAGTCTGACAATCTGACGCACGTACATCTCTGCTAGCTTTATCATAGACAAGCCTACTTTGAATGGCAAGAAGTGGGCTGATTTGGTCAACCTGTCAACGATGATCCAAATCGCGTCTTTTCCTCCTGTGTACGTGGCAATCCTGAAATAAAGTCCATCGTAATATATTCCCACTTCTATTCCGGAATGGGCAATGGCTATAACAGTCCTCCTGCCCTCTGCCTCTCTGCCTTTACCTGCTTCCAGACTAAACATCTGGCTACGAAGCGTGCTACCTTCCGCTTCATCCCATACCACCATACATACTCCTTCAGATCCCTATACATCTTGTTGGCAACTGGATGTATAGGATACTGAGAACGGTGAGCCTCCTGCATAACTTGCTCTTGAAGGTCTACATTAGGCATACATAGCCTGGAATCGTGCCTCAATACGCCATCCACAAGTCCCGTTTGAACCTGCTCTCGGATACACCACAGAGCAACATCATCGAAATGAGTCGACTTGATCCTCTCCATCAAGTCCGACAGAATCTGTCACGACCCGCACCCTAGAGTAAGGGCACGAGACGTGGGTACGTCCAGCCTACGCCGCAGTGTCGGCGGTAGAACGCTGTCCTAGGTCAATCATCTAACAATATAAAGGTACCTGTACAGTTTATACTCTCCGAATGGAGGTGTCATAACAATATACAGTCTCAATCACATCTAAGGTAGAAGAATGAAAGACAGATAGATAGATAGTAACTCAAGAGAACAGTAGCATAGATGAAATAAGTCTAAGTGTCTAGGATACATATCATCCAGAATGTCAACTCATAATACAATAAGTCTAAAGGTTTATACATCTCAACATCTCAAAATACAACTCAGAATGTGAGACAAAATAACAAGTAGAAATGACTGTCTAGCTAAACTGGTCTAGACTACTGGAGCAACATCCTCAGCTGCAGGTGGATCCTGCTGAGGGTCCTCAACACAAGTGTCATCTAGTCCTGCTCCATAATATTTAGTCACCCATGCCTCATTCCCGTCCTCTATAATATTTTTAACAGGTCCAGTCAGGACAGGAACGAGCACAATACATCTCACACAGTTCATATCAGGTTAGAAAATACGATACAGGCAATAGAGTAAAATACAGGAAGTGCTGAAAGGAAATATACGCTGTAAAAGAGATAGCTGTAATGGAAATATCTACTGTATATAGAGAACTGTAAGTGGCTAGTGATGTAGAGTACAAGATAGGCATGTGAATGGCTAGAATTTATACATGATTACACTACTGAGTTTATACATGATTACACTACTTTGGAATTATTCACATGTCTACTTCTACTCTCCCATTTTCCCCAATCAATACACAAGGATCTAGACAAGTTACGTTATTATACATTACTTCACATGAGGCTCATAATGAGTATACGTGAAGTTATACATGAGGGCTCAGTGAATCATGAGAGTACATGATCACATGAGTACACATGCATGGTGGAAGCATAGGAGTACATGATGATAGTGAAACACACGTAACATGAAGTACCCGATGCTCCCGAGGGGGATAACATCTCATGTAAAGATCCATATAGTACCAATCCGTGTTACCAACATGACAACATCAAGTAAAGTAATCTAGAGCGAGAAAGTAAAGCCTGAACAAGTATGAAACGGTCAGAGAATGTACTCGCCTGCTGTATGAATGTCTGTAGAGAATATGCTGTCTGAGGAGAGGTATCTGGCTCCTGATCAGAGCAACACAAGTCACAATGTATTCTAAATAGTAAAAATGAGGTTTACTATGCATAGTACATGATTCTAGGTCAATCTGGTCAAAAGTCAACTCTTGGTCAACTCTGGTCAACTCTAAAGTCAAACTAGGTCAAACTAGTCAAAGTTAGGTCAAACATGGTCAGACTAGTTAGGGTTTAGTCAAACTAGTCATTCTAGGTTAATTCAAGTTCAATCTAGGTTAATTAGGTCAAGTTTGACCTAAGGTTGACCTTGGTCAACTTTAGTCAAACAAGGGTCAACTTGTTAGGGTTTGGGTCATTAGGTCAATTAGGGTTAGCCCCTAATGCCATAGGCTAGTTTATATAGGTATCTACCTTTATACAATATATATATACTCATATATATAACTTTACATATATATAAATATACAACATTACTACATAGGCCTATAGACTATGTAATACTCACATATCATATAGTATATATATAGACACAATATATATAATCTAATACAAATACATATATATCATATATATATATATACAACTTATATATAATACATATATATAGAGAGAGTAGTGAGAGAGAGATTAGTGAATAGAGTGAGAGAGAGTGAACTGTGATATAGAGTGAGAGAGTGAAACTGAACAGTGGGGGGGGGGTGTTCCAGTTTTCTGGAACCAGAAAACCAACACACACCACACAGAATAACACACACACACACCCCCATATATATACATATATGTATATACACATGCACACACATGTATATACCCCTCAATTCCACCTACACACACACACAAATACATACACTATGTATATACCCTATATACACAGATATTTATATTAAGAAATAACATCAAAATTTGTTTTAAAATTCGATTTAAATAACTGGAAAATACCAAAATCAGGAATCCAGTACACAGTGTACTTGAGGAATGGGTAAACCCAAATACACACACCAAACCGAGCTAAGGCTCGAACCCAATGGTTGGTAACACTAGCCCCTAGTGTCCTCTAGTGTCCTAGGTGCCTGACACGACACCACGACACAATTTGATGTGTCAAAACTCACCAAAACCCAATCGGGTAAAGACAGACACACACACATGTACACAGTGTCGTGCACGTGTGCAACTCACTCTAGGACACGACACACACACTCACGTGTCTCGTGCTCGTGCACGAAGGTTCACCTAGTGGTTTTGCACGTGTCCAAGTGCCTGCCCCGTGTCCACGTTGCTCCAGGACACGATACGAAGTCCGTATCAGTCGTAAAAAACACGACTGATACGCGTGTTCAGACCGCGTCGTGCACGCGTGCAACTGCCTCGTGTTCGCGACACAGAACACGACACGTCTCGTGCTCGTGTCCATGTGTTCGCCACATGATGGGCTACCCACTCGTGCAAACACGAGGTGCCCAAGTGTCGTGTCCATGCGACATGACACACGCGAAGTTGCCCCGTACGCACGTGTGCACTGTCAGTGCGTGTCCAGTACGAGTAAGTTTTCTCACTCGACACAACACGAGAAGTCATGAGACTTTGGGGGCATGTTCACAGACATTGCCCCCGTGTCCATGTCAATTTTCACGTGTCCTAGTGCTCTGTGCAGTGAGCACGAACAGCGTGGTAGCACGGCACTGTGCGTGCACCTGTCACAGCGTGTCCGTGTTGATTTTCGACACAAAAATGACACTGTGTTGTGTTCAGTCAAGTCGGTACATGATCTAATAGTCTAGGGCTACAAGAATATGTAATTAGTTTTGCAAAATAACAAAATCCATTTCTTTGTGGCATTTCATCAAACAAGGTTTAATAGCCTAGGATACGTGTCCGATACGGACACCAAACCAACCCTAAATTTTACCAAACTTGATCCACAGTTAGGGTAGACCTATATGCATGCATTTATGGAGAAAAAAATAGAATATTAACTAAGTTTATGGGTATTTACCTATTGATGCAAATCCAATGGAAAATCAATGAGAGGGGGGTGTTTGTCCTTCAACTTGGTGATGTCCAAAGCTTGTAAATTCTGGATTGCTATCCTCCCTTAGCACCCTTGATGTTGTAGGGTCGCAATACAAAAGACTAGATGTGATTTGGATCAAAAATGATCAAGTTATGGAGGTTTGAAGGAAATAGAATTTTGTAGGCTTAAAATTCATGTAAAATGATCTTGAATGAATGAATGGGATTATATAGAATGGTGTAGTGCTAGGGGGTGCCCTATGGCCGGCCATGGCAAGGGGGGTTTGTCCTTGACCTTCCTTCAAGGAGAAGGCAAAGACTTTGGTGCCAAGGTTGAGATATTTTGAGGATTTCATGGAAAATATCTAATAAAGTAATCTAAGATATTTCCACCCATTGACTAAAAATAATATCTATCCCCTTAGCATTCTAGGTTAGTAACTAATCTCTAGATTAGGGTAAGATAGGTTAGGGACTAATCATGGTACTTAACAACAATTAAATAATATTAAAATCACATAATTCCAAATAAAATCTAGTAAATTACCAAAATACCCTTTTAGGTTAAAATCACTAATTTGATGTTCTAAGCCTATGGCTAGGCTCACATGGTCATGGCAACTTCTAGGTTAAGGAATACTAGGGTTTACACTAGGGTTATACTAGTAAAATCACAAAGTCATAAGTCATGACTTAGAAATAGTTTTAATTACACTAATATTCACAAAAATCATATCATGACTAAAACACCATTAATAATAATAAAAATAATAAATTTTCAAAAATACCCTAATTTCAGAAAATAGGGTGTTACAAGTCTACCCTCCTAACAATAATTTCGTCCTCGAAATTTTAAGACGAAACTGAAACTGATGAGAAGGATAGAAAATCATACCTCAAGGTACAAATAGATAAGGGTATCGCTCGCGCATCTCATCCTCCCGCTCCCAGGTGGACTCTCCTGGAAAATGATGCCTCCATGCGACACGAACCAATGGTATCGTCTGGTTCCTCAATGCCTTCTCCCGTCGATCCAGAATCTCAACAGGCTGCTCTGGATAATGAAGAGTAGGACCCACCTCGATCTCGGAATGATCAAGTACATAGCTAGGATCTGCCACGTACCGTCTCAACTGCGACACGTGAAATACGTTGTGGACTCCTACCAATGCTGGTGGTAAGTCTAGCCTATAAGACACGTCACCGACTCTCCCGCTGATAACGAAAGGGCCGATGAAACGCGGGCTAAGCTTTCCACTTCCACCAAAACGTATCGTGCCACGTGTCGGAGATATCCTCAAGAATACCTGGTCTCCAACCTAATCACAAACAAGGTCTCAATTTAATTATGATAATCAAACATGGTTAACAAAACATAAACAAGACAACCTAATTCTAATCCTATCTCTAAACTGTACCTCAAACTCCAAAGGTTTGCGGTGGCTGTCGGCCCAATGCCGATGTCTGTCCTGCGCCACGCGAAGCCGATCTCTGATGAGCTTCACCTTCTCTGCTGCATCCACAACCATCTCAGGCCCCAATAAAACTCGCTCCCCAACATCATCCCAAGACAAGGGTGTACGACATCTACGCCCGTACAGTGCCTCGAAAGGGGACATCTCAATGCTGGCCTGAAAGATGTTGTTGTATGCAAACTCTACTAAGTGCAGGTGACTCTCCTAAGATCCTCCAAAGTCCAGGACACAAGTCCGCAACATGTCCTCCAGTGTCTGAATGGTCCGCTCTGACTGTCCGTCTGTCTGAGGGTGGTATACAGTACTAAACTTGAGCTGAGTGCCCAAGCTAATATGCAAGCTCCTCCAGAAATATGAAGTGAAACGACTGTCCCGGTCCGATATAATGCTCACTGGAACTCTATGAAGTCTGACTATCTGCCTCATATACATCTCCGATAGATTCTCGGTAGACAAACCCACTTTGAATGGCAAGAAGAGGGCCGATTTGGTCAACCTGTCGACGATGACCCAAATCGCGTCCTTCCCTCCTGGAGTACGCGGCAATCCCGAAACAAAGTCCATCGTGATGTGCTCCCACTTCCACTCCGGAATGGGCAATGGCTGTAACAGTCCCCCTGGCCTCTGCCTCTCTGCCTTGACCTGCTGACAGATCAAACACCTGGCTACGAAGTGTGCTACCTCGCACTTCATCCCACTCCACCATACATGCTCTCTCAGATCCCTATACATCTTGTTGGCTCCTGGATGTATCGAGTACTGAGAACGGTGGGCCTCCTGCATAACCTGCTCTCGAAAGTCTCTACTGGGCACACACAGTCTGGAACCGTGCCTCAATGCGCCATCCCCTGTAAGAGTGAACTCATCGTCCGCAAATCCTGTGCTGACCTGCTCCCTGATGCATCGTAGAGAAATGTTATCGAACTGAGTCGACTTCATCCTATCAATCAAGTTCGACTGAATCTTGAGGCCCCACATATGCATCTGCACTCCCGGCACAATCACCTCGATACCAAGGCTCTCCAAGTCCGCTAACAAGTGACGATCCATCGTCAAACACATAGCTGTCGGATATCTGCTCAAAGCATCGGCAACTACGTTGGCCTTACCTGGGTGATACTGCAGCAGAATATCAAAGTCCTTTATCAGCTCCAACCATCTGCGCTGCCTCATGTTGAGCTCCTTCTGCGTAAATACGTATTTCAAGCTCTTGTGGTCTGTAAATATCTCCACGTGCTCTCCATACAAATAGTGTTTCCACAGCTTCAGAGCAAAGATAACTGCCGCCAACTCCAAATCACGGGTAGGGTAGTTCTTCTCGTAGGGACGTAACTACCTGGAAGCATAGGCAATCACCTTTCCATGCTGCTGCAAGACACAACCCAAACCCTTTCCCGAGGCGTCACTGTAGATAGTGAACCCGCCTGATCCTGATGGCAATGTCAGAATCGGGGCTGTCGTCAACCGCTTCTTCAACTCATCGAAAGCGGCCTGACACTCCTGTGACCAGACAAACTCTGCGTCCTTCCGGGTCAGCCTAGACAATGGCTCTGCAACCCGGGAGAAATCCTGGACGAATCTCCTGTAGTAGCCTGCCAATCCTAGGAAGCTCCTGATCTCTGCCACTGACGTCGGTGCTGCCCAAGCCTCAACTGCTGATATCTTCCTTGGGTCGACTGAGATCCCATCTCTAGTCACCACATGACCCAGGAAGTCAACTCTGTCCAGGAAGAACTCGCACTTCGAGAGCTTGCCGTAAAGCTGCTCCTGCCCGAGAGTCTCCAGGACCACTCTCAAGTGCTCCTCATGTTCTGCCTCTGTCTTCGAGTACACCAGGATGTCGTCGATGAACACCACCACGAACTTATCTAAGTACTGGTGGAACACCTTGTTCATCAAGTTCATGAACACCGCCGGGGCATTAGTCAACCCAAATGGTATCACCATAAACTCGAACTGGCCGTACCGCGTCCTGAACGCCGTCTTGGGGATATTCTCCCTATTCACCTTTACCTGGTGGTAGCCTGACCTCAGATCGATCTTCGAGAATACTCGAGCTTCGCTCAACTGATCGAAGAGATCGTCGATCCGCGGCAGTGGATATCTGTTCTTGATCGTCAGACTGTTGAGTGCCCTGTAGTCGATACACATCCGTACCGACCCATCCTTCTTCGGTACAAAGAGTACCGGTGCACCCCATGGTGAAGAACTAGAGCGGATGAAGCCCTTGTCCTGTAACTCATCTACCTGCTTCTTCAATTCTACCAACTCGCTGTTGTTCACTCGATAGACATGCTGAGAAATGGGTTCCGTACCTGGAACCAAGTCTATCGAGAACTCAACGTCTCTGTCTGGTGGAAGCCCATGCAACTCCTCTGGAAATACGTCCATGAACTCAGCTATCAATGGATGTGGAGCTGGCTGCTCCTCGACCGAAACTCCGCAGAAAACTCCGCAAGTCTGCTCTGCCTGCCGTCGGGAATATACAAACTCTGGCTCTTCTGGCGCTCTGAACAGAACTCTACCCCCGCGATAATCTATGCTGGCATGGTGCCTGCTCAACCAATCCATACCGAGTACAATATCGTAGTTCGGTAGTGGCATTACGAACAAACACACATCCAACTCTCGGCCTCCCAAAACTACTCTCCGTCCCTTGCAAACATCACGAACGAGGATAATGCCACCCCCAGTCGTGATCTTGCAAGTCCTAGGCAGCGATTCAGATATAACATGATGTCGAATCGCAAAAGATACTGATACAAAGCTATGGGAAGCCCCAGAATCGAATAATGCAAAAGCTGGAATAGAGTCAAGAAGAATAGAACCTGCTATCAGCTCTCCAGTAACCTCAGCATCCTCTGCTGCCATAGCGTAGGCTCGCCCCTGCTGTCCACCCCTGGCCTGATGCTGGTGCTGGGTAAACCTCTGCTGCTGAGTCGGCAAAGGTCCCTTCTGCTGCCCTACCGGAGCCTTGGCTCCGCCTCCCTGAACTGGTCGTCCCGAAGACATGGGACACTCCCTCAGCTGGTGGTCTCTGGAACCACATAGTAGACACCTGCCAAGCCTCTTTCTGCAGTCATTCCATCCATGACCCTGCTTCTTGCAGAAAGTGCAACTGACGACCTGCTGCCTGGGTGCCTGCTGCTGGTGCCTCGGCTGCTGCTGTACCTGCTGGAACGGCCTTTGCTGCTGGAATGGCCTCTGCTGCTGGTGCTAAAAATGAGGCCTCTTGGCCTGTCCTCCACTGCTGCCAGCTCCCTGAGTGTCGCGGCCCCTCTTGAGCTTCAGCTCAAGATCATCCTCAGCCGCCATCGCTCCTGCTAGGATCTCCTCAAAAGTGGCGTTCCTGTCACTCTTGGTCAAGGACTTGACCTCCTTGACCAAGCCCTTCCTGAACCTCCTCGCCTTCGCTATCTCGCTAAGGCCCTCCACGAATCTGCTCAATCGGCAAAACTCACCAGAATACTCCTCTACAGTCTGGTTCCCCTGAACCAGGTTCTCAAACTGGGTCTCTAAAGCACCGACTGCCTGATCCGGAAAAAACTTTCCCTTGAAGAGCTCCTTGAAAGCTCTCCATGTTTGCCTGGGAGTGCCTACTCTCGGGTCCGTCTGATACCAGGTACGGGCAAGATCCCGCATCTGGCTAGCTGCTGCCTCTATCTGGAGTCCGGCTGGTATCTTTGCCAGTCGAAAGATCTCCTCAATGTGCTCAATCCAGTCATCAGCATAAAGAATCCCCTCTGTCCCCAAGAAGTCCCTGGGGTTCATCTTCTTGAACTCCTGAATGCCCAGAATCCTCTGCTGTCGCGGCTGTCCCAAATCCTTCCTGTGGCTGGACAGCCAACCTCTCCACCGTCGCTCTAGCCAGCTGATGGGCCTCATCTATGCCCCTGGTAAACTCTGCTGTCTGACGCTGCTGCTGGGCCTGCTGCGTCTCTAGGAAATGCTGGAAGTATGAAAACATCTGTGCAGCATCCACTAATCCAGATGGCATCGACGGCTGGAACTGCGACTGGTGCTGCTGAAACTGTGGCTGACAAAACTGCAGGGGAGGCATATCTGGGGTAGCTGGGATGGTCCCCCGAATAAGTAGAGGTGCACCCCCAAATATGGCAGAAGCTCCCACATGAGATGGAGTAAGGGGAGCTGCAGTCCCCGGGTCCTAATGAGCTGGACGAGAGGTAGCAGACCTCTCAGTGGCGTCACCTGGACCGAGATGCTGCGATCGTGTCTCCACCATCCTGAAGACAGATCAACAAGAAAATTAATACGGAGAAGAAACGATATAGTCAAAGGGGACAGTTTATTTCAAAAGAAAGATAATATCAGCAAGAATTTAGAAAGCAGGGATTTAGATAAGAGTTTTTCCAAATGTGATTGAGTACCTCGAAACTACATCCTATTTCCTACTGCAGGCTGTGGCGATACTCTAGTTCGAATACCACCACATAACCGCAGACCTGCATGGGCCACCACTAAAACGTGTCACGACCCGCACCCTAGAGTAAGGGCACGAGACGTGGGTACATCCAGCCTACGCCGCAGTGTCGGCGGTAGAACGCTGTCCTAGGTCAATCATCTAACAATATAAAGGTACCTGTACAGTTTATACTCTCCGAATGGAGGTGTCATAACAATATACAGTCTCAATCACATCTAAGGTAGAAGAATGAAAGACAGATAGATAGATAGTAAACTCAAGAGAACAGTAGCATAGATGAAATAAGTCTAAGTGTCTAGGATACATATCATCCAGAATGTCAACTCATAATACAATAAGTCTAAAGGTCTATACATCTCAACATCTCAAAATATAACTCAGAATGTGAGACAAAATAACAAGCAGAAATGACTGTCTAGCTAAACTGGTCTAGACTACTGGAGCAACATCCTCAGCTGCAGGTGGATCCTGCTGAGGGTCCTCAACACAAGTGTCATCTAGTCCTGCTCCATAATATGTAGTCACCCATGCCTCATCCTCGTCCTCTGTAATATTTTCAACAGGTCCAGTCAGGACAGGAATGAGCATAATACATCTCACACAGTTCATATCAGGTTAGAAAATACGATACAGGCAATAGAGTAAAATACAGGAAGTGCTGAAAGAAAATATACGCTGTAAAAGAGATAGCTGTAATAGAAATATCTACTGTATATAGAGAACTGTAAGTGGCTAGTGATGTAGAGTACAAGATAGGCATGTGAATGGCTAGAATTTATACATGATTATACTACTGAGTTTATACATGATTACACTACTTTAGAATTATTCACATGTCTACTTCTACTCCCCCGTTTTCCCCAATCAATACACAAGGATCTAGACAAGTTACGTTATTATACATTACTTCACATGAGGCTCATAATGAGTATATGTGAAGTTATACATGAGGGCTCAGTGAATCATGAGAGTACATGATCACATGAGTGCACATGCATGGTGGAAGCATAGGAGTACATGATGATAGTGAAACACACGTAATATGAAGTACCCGATGCTCCCGAGGGGGATAACATCTCATGTAAAGATCCATATAGTACCAATCCGTGTTACCAACGTGACAGCATCAAGTAAAGTAATCTAGAGCGAGAAAGTAAAGCCTGAACAAGTATGAAACGGTCAGAGAATGTACTCGCCTGCTGTATGAATGTCTGTAGAGAATATGCTGTCTGAGGAGAGGTGTCTAGCTCCTGATCAGAGCAACACAAGTCACAATGTATTTTATATAGTAAAAATAAGGTTTATTATGCATAGTACATGATTCTAGGTCAATCTGGTCAAAAGTCAACTCTTGGTCAACTCTGATCAACTCTAAAAGTCAAACTAGGTCAAACTAGTCAAAGTTAGGTCAAACATGGTCAGACTAGTTAGGGTTTAGTCAAACTAGTCATTCTAGGTTAATTCAAGTTTAATCTAGGTTAATTAGGTCAAGTTTGACCTAAGGTTGACCTTGGTCAACTTTAGTCAAACAAGGGTCAACTAGTTAGGGTTTGGGTCATTAGGTCAATTAGGGTTAGCCCCTAATGCCATAGGCTAGTTTATATAGGTATCTA
The DNA here is from genome assembly GCA_029216955.1 of Iris pallida. Classification (NCBI taxonomy): domain Eukaryota; kingdom Viridiplantae; phylum Streptophyta; class Magnoliopsida; order Asparagales; family Iridaceae; genus Iris; species Iris pallida. The sequence continues at coordinate 24,615,857 of JANAVB010044419.1, forward strand.
CCTCTATACAATATATATATACTCATATATATAAATTTACATATATATATATATATATATATATATATATATATATATATATATATATATATATATATATATATATATATATACAACATTACTACATAGGCCTATGGACTATGTAATACTCACATATCATATGGTATATATATATAGACACAATATATATAATCTAATACAAATACATATATATCATGAGACTTTGGGGGCATGTTCGCAGACATTGCCCCCGTGTCCATGTCAATTTTCACGTGTCCTAGTGCTCTGTGCAGTGAGCACGAACAGCGTGGTAGCAGGGCACTGTGCGTGCACGTGTCACAGCGTGTCCGTGTCAATTTTTGACACGAAAATGACACTGTGTCGTGTTCAGTCAAGTAGGTACATGATCTAATAGTCTAGGGCTACAAGAATATGTAATTAGTTTTACAAAATAACAAAATCCATTTCTTTGTGGTATTTCGTCAAACAAGGTTTAATAGCCTAGGATACGTGTCCGATACGGACACCAAACCAACCCTAAATTTTACCAAACTTGACCCACAGTTAGGGTAGACCTATATGCATGCATTTATAGAGAAAAAACAGAATATTAACTAAGTTTATGGGTATTTACCTATTGATGCAAATCCAATAGAAAATCAATGAGAGGGGGGTGTTTGTCCTTCAACTAGGTAATGTCCAAAACTTGTAAATTTTGGATTGCTAGCCTCCCTTAGCACCCTTGATGTTGTAGGGTCCCAATGCAAAAGACTAGAGGTGATTTGGATCAAAAATGATCAAGTTATGGAGGTTTGAAGGAAATGGAATTTTGTAGGCTTAAAATTCATGTAAAATGATCTTGAAAGAATGAATGGGATTATATAAAATGGTGTAGTGCTAGGGGGTGCCCTATGGCCGGCCATGGCAAGGGGGGGTGTCCTTGACCTTTCTTCAAGGAGAAGGCAAAGACTTTGGTGCCAAGGTTGAGATATTTTGAGGATTTCATGGAAAATATCTAATAAAGTAATCTAAGATATTTCCACCCATTGACTAAAATAATATCTATCCCCTTAGCATTCTAGGTTAGTAACTAATCTCTAGATTAGGATAAGATAGGTTAGGGACTAATCATGGTACTTAACAACAATTAAATAATATTAAAATCACATAATTCCAAATGAAATCTAGTAAATTACCAAAATACCCTTTTAGGCTAAAATCACTAATTTGATGTTCTAAGCCTATGGCTAGGCTCACATGGTCATGGCAACTTCTAGGTTAAGGAATAACTAGGGTTTACACTAGGGTTATACTAGTAAAATCACAAAGTCATAAGTCATGACTTAGAAATAGTTTTAATTACACTAATAATCACCAAAAATCATATCATGACTAAAACACCATTAATAAATAATAAAAATAATAAATTTTCAAAAATACCCTAATTTCAGAAAATAGGGTGTTACAGAATCTGCAGACCCCACATCTGTATCTCAACTCCCGACACTATCACCTCGATCTCCAGGCTCTCAAGATCTGTTAACAAGTGACGATCTACCGTTAAACATATGGCTACCGGATACCTACTCAAGACATCGGCAACCATGTTGGCCATTCCTGGATGATACTGCAAAAAAATGTCGAAGTCCTTCATCAACTCCAACCATCTTCTTTGCCTCATGTTGAGCTCTTTCTGGATAAACACATACTTCAAGCTCTTATGGTCTATGAAGATCTCAACTCGCTCTTCGTATAAATGGTGCTTCCACAACTTAAGAGCAAAAATAACTGCCGCCATCTCTAAATCATGGGTAGCACTCGAAGACTGTCTTTATATCTTGTAGGTGATCGCCCTAAAGACGGCTCTTGACGGCGATGTAGTCCACGTAGCACTCGACTGTTTTACGTAGGTGCTGGCGGAAGATGGTGCTCATAGCTCGTTGGTATGTGTCACCTACATTCTTCAATCCAAAGGGCATTACTGTGTAGCAGTAAACCCCCTTCGGAGTCCTGAACGACATGTGTTTTTTATCGTCTGGGAACATCTTGATCTGGTTGTAGCCTGAGTATTCGTCCATGAAGGACATGTGCTCAAAGCCGCATGTGTTGTCGATCATTACGTCGGTGATCGGAAGCGAAAACTCGTCTTTTGGGCAAGCAGAGTTGAGATCCCGAAAGTTGATACATATTTGGATCTTCCCATTCTTCTTATTGACGGAGACAACATTGGCCACCCAATCCGGATGTTGCTCTTCGTGAATAAACCCGCTGCTTAGGAGTTTGTCCACTTCTTTGTTGATAGCGTCCATGATGTTAGGACGGAAGCGTCGTTGTTTCTGTTTTACAGGCTTAGCATCGGGTAAGATGTTAAGCTTGTGCATTGCGACTTATAGGTCGAGCCCTGGCATGTCTTCGTAGCTCCAGGCGAAGACGTCGATGTAATCTTTGACTAGCTGGACCAAAGATTCGTGGCCCTTCCCCTCCAAGCTCTTGCTGATAAAGATAGGTTTAGGAGAAGACCCATCCCCTAGGTCGATCTGCTCAACTTCGTCTTCGGTCGGGGGCTCTCATAGTTCAAAGCGAGATTGTTATTGTGCGCCTAGGCGTTGAGCCCAGGGTTCTTCCTCGAAGAACTCTAGTGTTTGATCCTCGTCTTCGTCTTCTGAAGACTGTGCAGATACCATGTTGATTGATAGTACCTTCCTGAAGATTGGGCCGATACTGGTATCGAAGTCCCAAGTTGAAGCCTCGGATGAGTGAGAGTGTACTCCGTCTTCTGCTTCTGAATTTTCTGGGGTTGTTGGTGGCGTAACATAGCCCAATCCCCGTCGAGTACGGTGATAATAGTCATGTGGCTTCCCTTTCAGAGCAGGAGGTCGTAAGGAAAGACGTCGGCCTTTGCCATAGTTTAGTCCTTGGCCGCTTTTTAAGTTGTAGCCCATCTTTTGGATGAGATACTTGGCTCGATCATTGTACCAATAAATTTGCATTCTACCGGTGTCGGGTTCTGGCTCCGTCGGAGGAAGGTCTTGATGACGCTCGACTTTGTTAAAGATAATGGGTTTCTCGTCCTAGTTTTGAGACAGGACTATAAAATAGACTTCGTGGTGTGGGACGACTCGATTTACATGATTAATGTTCGTTATTTGTGTTTTTAACGACCGTAGGGCATTATCTAGTGTGTACATGGCATTCCAATATGGAAAACTAGAATAATTGAAAGACACCATATTATTGATAAAATACGGGATTTTTCTCGAAGGATTACATCATCAAGGGACGGAGCGTCCACGTTGGCAGATATGTACTCTCCCAGTTCTTCGTTAGTGAGCACCGGAGCTGGTTCAGGAGAGCTTGTCAGGTGTTTGACCCTCGTTTGCTCTGGCGATGACAGAGATACGTGGGCCTTCTCTTGGAGCTTGAGAGGGATAGAAGACTGTGGAGGCTTTTCCTTGAGTTGTACCTTGAGAGGTGCTTCAGCAGGTCTCCCGGCGGTTGGTGCCTTCCCTTGTGGTTTTGCTATTAGAGGAGCCGACACTTGGGGAGTTTTCCCATTGAGTCGTATCTTCAAGGGGGCTGCAGTGGATGTCCTGCCTAGAGAAGTAGGTGCCTTCCCAGGGAGCTTGACCACTATAGGTTGAGGCAGCTTCCCTTTGAGTCGCACATTCAGGGGAGCGTTGATTATCATTTATGCCTCAACTTCGGCTTTGACCTCATCATCGGCGTCGTCGGCTTCATCTTCGAGATGAATTGGCTTGTACAGGTCAGTATCGGTGAAGTAGGCCTCCATTCCTCTGAATGGATCCAGATCGGCGAACTCCGTTCGGATGATGCCGTTGGTAGATACGTACTTCATGTATTGATGAAGAGTAGATGACACCATTAAGTACTCGTGTAGCCACGGTCGTCCTATCAGGATGATATAGTTGACATCCGCCTCCACAACATAGCAAGTCACCTCGGTCCGATGATTGTCGATGTAATATTTCAGCCGAATTTTCCCCAGTGGTTCACTCTTACTGGCGATGAAGCCACTTATGGTGGTATTGGACGCTGTCAGACGATGCATTGGGATCCCTAGAGTCTGAAGTAGAGTTCGGAGGATGATGTTAAGCGAAGACCCTAGGTCGATCTGTATACGATCCACCCTGATGGCCCCAATATACCCTGTATAATATATCGGTCTATTGTGCTGGTTGTTCTTGAACAACATGTCCTGTTGTGTGAATATAATATTGGGGATGATTTCCTCCACATTGTGGCAGTACGAACATGCTGGTCGTTCTTCTTCAGGCTGCTCGACCTGACTGATGAAGGATTCAGCGTCCTTCAGGGCTTCGCAGAGAGCTGCTCGAGTATCCTTAGATAGACGAAGGAGTTCGACCAATGATAGCCGAGTTGGAGTACCGACAGTATATCAAAGTTTTAGGGTTTGGTTAACCCCGAAGCACTGTCTTTTCGTAGAGGCTTATCGAAGCGGGCCTCTTTATGCTTCTGTTTGTCGACTGCTGGTGGTCGGGAAGGAACTTCCTCTTGAGCAGCCGGGGTGGTGATGGGAGGTACCACTTCGATAGAGGTTTCTTCCGGTTGAGCGTTATGCCATGAACGCGTTTGTACATGAAGTTCCTCCTCGGGGTAGGAGGACACCATTCGGCAAGACTTGGTCTTCTTGCCTTTGGATTTGGAGGTAGAATGTACTCCTGGTTGAGTCACTTCGGAGACGAGATCCGGGTCAACCCACATAATCTTTCCCCGAGATGTGTTGAGTGGTATGAGTCCACTCGTGTTGTCACGAGCCGGTGGAAGGTTGACTACTTCCATTGTCACCTTCGGGATAGGGACGACGCCGTCTTGTGCTGTGGTTGGTGGTAAGGTGTCGAACTGGAGCGACACCATGTTGGCCAAGACTGTCTTTTCTTCGTAGTCGATCGAGATAACATTCGCATTGATCATGCATTGTATGTAGTTCTTGAGGATGTAGCAGTCTTGAGTTAGATATCCAACGAACCGATGATAGTGACAGTACCTGTCACGATCCGTTACCCAAATTGTTGGGCCGGGCCGAGTCATGTCCAGCCTGTGCTTGAGATAAAGCACAGTAAGCTGTTCTAGAAATAACAAGATAAGACTAAATGTGCTAACAGTTCTATAAGTGAATAAAAGTCATAAATGCTCCAAACACAAAAGTCGTCTCATATAGTAAAATGTCCAAAGTACAAGTCTGAAATATAAAACTGGATACATGTCCAGTTACAAAACACATAGTCTAATACATGACTACTCTCAAAAGTCTAAAGCAAAAAGGCAACTAGGCGAGGTTCCCCGCAGGAACATCCTCGTAAAGCAAAGCCGGGTCCTCGACAGTAACTCCATAATGCGAATCACAGAGCAACTCCTCCTCAGTAAGTATACCTACAACGTTATCCTGTCAGGATGGGAGCAAGTACTGAATCTAACAAACTAGCATATGAAACATGGAAATGAACATAAGAGGAATAAGTGGAAACATGGCATCACATAGTCTATCATGGCAAGGACACATATGTCATAGAGACAGATGTATATGTAATGTTTAAAACTGTAGCAGGTACGTGATCGTCAATAGGTGTACAATGTGCAGGGGCACATAATAAAATGTACTTTCGTACAAGTGATAAGGCGATAGATGTACATACGTACAAATCCGCTTTGAGATAAAGCCTACGACAAGGTATACATATAAAATGTCAATCATGCTCGGTACATACGTACGGAGAAGGGGGTATGATCACGTATGCTACTAACAGTTTTCCCATAACCCAGATTCTAATCATGTGAGAGATACATAAAGACTGTTCTAAGCATGGTAGTAACTGAAAGTACAACATGTGAAGATTTAACTTGCTACCCCAAGGATCAGCATTTAACATGGTTGGATTTGCAGTTCATTTATGTAATAATATATAAAGTTTGTAGAAAGTACTTGCCTCTAGCAAAGCAAAGCAAAGCAAAGTAAGCTGCGATAAAAGTGCTATAGATGTCTGGTAACTCGTCACTGTAGAAATAAATATATAAACTTAGTCTTTACACTAAGCTAAAATACTAAGACACTAATTGGTGCAACACGACTTGTGACTGGGCACCTAGCCAAAATGATGACTTTAGCATAGGAGACCAATGTGGGGTGACACACTACTTTAACTAACTTTTTAGGGTCTTTACACTAGTGAGGGGTGAGGTTCAATACGGCTAAAGCACAAAAAGTTGCAAGTCGTAATTATTCAATAAATAAATCAAATGAACATTGTGTTCCAACAATTTTTGAGATAGACAAAAAGCTTAATTTTACATAAAACAAAGTACCAAAATGATCCTTATTAATTATAGAAATTTATTATAATTTTTTTGGAATTTATTAACAAGTACAAGTATTTTATAAAAATTAGTTTTCCTAAGTACACAGAAAATGAGTTCTGGTTTCATATGTCAAAATAGTGGCAAAACTGCAAATTAAATACTATAAAAATTATACTAAATTAGGTAAATTAACATAGTATCTAAATATTATTTTTCCAGAATTTTAGCAGCAATTAAAGTATTTTTAGAAATTTAAAACAACATTGCACACAATTTGAAATTAAATAATTAATTATCTGCGTATTTTGTCCATGTACATAGTTTGAACCAAAGTTCAAATACAGGACCCAAGGCCATGAATCAAGTCCAATATGACTTGTACAGGTCTTGAATGTGTGAAAACACACTTGGGCCCAAAAACCAATGCTAGGCTTGGACACCAAATGGTTGCAGTAATTTAAATATACAAAAATATAAAGACATAAAAATACATGATAAATACTAATATTTTTATAAGGCAAAATTATACATAATGGATATATACATACATATGTTAATATATATATATAGATATATATATATATATATATATATATATATATATATATATTCCCAAATATATATATATATATATATATATATATATATATATATATATATATATATATATATATATACATATATATATATATATATATATATATATTTTTGGGGAATATATATATATATATATATATATATATATACATATATATATATATATATATATATACATATATATATATATATAAGAAATACTTAGTTATAAAGTATATATATATATATATACAAATATTGTATACATATATATAATAGTATATATATATAATAATATATATACACATGAAAATATATACATATATACCTATATGTACATAATACAATATATATATATATATATATATATATATATATATATATATATATATATATATATATATATATATAATAATACATCATATATATATTTAAATACAGTATATATAATAATACATATATATATACAAATATATGTATACATATATATATAAGTATATATATAAATGATAAAAACAAAAGAAAAAGAAAAAGAAACAAAAGAACAGCAGGGGGGGGGCTCGAACTCGGCCCTCTGGTTCGGGTTCCTGAGTCGGGTCGGGCTGGCTAGGGGGTCAGCCCGCGGCTTGTGTTAGGATTAGGTTTTAGTTAGTTTTATTTAGGTTTAGGTATTTAATACATAAAAAAATAATAATAACAATCCTGTGTCCGGACAGTAAGGGACACAGGAGTCTAAGTGTCCGGGTCGATTTCGACACGCACGACACGAGTTTGCTGTGTCTAGTCCTACCCTCGTGCTCGCCAGGACGCGGCGAACCACATACGTGGACACGAGATACACACGACACGTTTTGACACTTGCCACTTACGTGTCCGGCGATCGATGAGGGTTTCGGGTGTGCTGGACGGCGAAGAAGCTGTCGGGGCGGTGGCGCTCGGGTGGCGCTGGGCGTAATTCGTCAGGGCGAACCGAATGGTGGTGGTGGCGACCGACGACGATGGTCGGTGAGGCGGTGGTAGGGTACACCGGAGTTAGGGTTTAGTGTTAGGGTTTGGGGCTGTCGGTGAGGCGGTTGTGGGCGGCTGGGTGATGTTTTAGGGTTAGGGTTAGGTCTGGGGAAGAAGGGGGGCTTTTATAAGGGGGTTGAGGCGGTCGGGGGGTCGTCGCGCTGGCCGAAAATGACGGGGGCAGTCGGCCGGTCAGTCGTCGGTCAGTCGCGGTGGGTAGAATAGGGTTTAGCAATTAGGTCCTCCTAGTTTAGGTTATTACAGATAGGTCCCTAAGGTAGATAAATGCATATTAGAATTTGCATTCCGCATTAAAAATAATTCATTTATTACAAACTGATATTGTAACAATTCTAATAATTATAAAACTATATTAAAACAATTCTAATTATTACAAAATGATATTAAATATTTTAGAAAATTGCAAATTGATATTTTAATATTTAAAACTCATTTAAAACTCATTAAAAAATTCTAGAAAAATTCCTAAAAATTATAATAAATATTTTAAGGCTAAAAATGACATTACTAATTAATTAACACTAATGAAATAAATTTTTTGAAAAACAGGGACTTACAAGTCTTTCCTCCTTGAAAAATTTCGTCCTCGAATTCACAAGGATTGAAGACCCTACAACAATCTAACATAGCAAGCAATGCAATAAATGACTAAGGCTATGATCGAAACTAACCTCTTTGGTATCAAGCGGGAACGGGTGGTTCCCTTGCAGCGGTTGGATCGAACAAGTAAGGGTATCTCTCCCTCATGTCCGATTCCCTCTCCCAAGTAGATTCACCCGGAGAGTGACGGCTCCAAGCTACTCGTACTAAGGGTATAACCTTGTTCCCCAGCCTCTTCTCCCTCCTGTCTAATATCTCCACTGGCTGCTCAAAAACTGTAAGGCTCGGTCAGACCTCCAACTCTGAATGATCTAGCACATGGCTGGGGTCTGGAACATATCTCCTCAGCTGAGATACGTGAAAGACATCGTGAACTCCTGCTAGGTTGGGTGGAAGTGCAACCCTGTAAGCTACCTCTCCAATCCTGCCAAGTATCTCGAACGGCCCGATGTATCTGGGGCTCAGCTTCCCTCCTCATCCGAACCGGATCATCCCTCTAGTAGGTGATATCTTCACTAGCACCATATCACCGTCTGCAAACTCCATCGGTCTGTGACTAGCATCAGTCCAGTGTTTCTGCCTGTCCTGGGCTACTCTGAGCCTGTCTTTTATCATCCCGACTTTCTCTACTGCATCCGTGATCATCTCTCTGGCCCAAGCATAACTCTGTCTCCGACATCATCCCAAAAGAGCGGTTGTGTGGCATCGTCGTCCATATAGCGCCTCGAAAGGAGACATATCGATACTGGCTTGGTAGCTGTTGTTGTATGAAAACTCTACCAAGTACAGATGGCTCTCCCAAGATCCTCCAAAGTCCAGCACGCAGGTCCTCAGCATATCCTCCAGTGTCTGTATCGTCCTCTCGGACTGCCTATCTGTCTGCGGGTGGTACGTCGTACTGAACTTGAGCCTACTGCCCAACTCCTCCTGCAAGCTCCTCCAGTATGGGATGTGAATCTGCTGTCTTTGTCGGACAATGCTCACCGGCACTCCGTGTAGGCGAACTATCTGCTGTATGTATAGCTCCGCCAACTTCTCGGTGAAAAGTCCCACCTTGAAGGGTATAAAGTGCGCACACTTCGTCAGCCTGTCCACGATGACCCAAATGGCATCCTTTCCTCCTTGGGAACGAGGAATCCCTGAGACGAAGTCCATCGTAATATGTTCCCACTTCCACTCGGGAATGGGTAACGGCTGCAACAAACCAGCTGGCCACTGGCGCTCCGCCTTGACCTGCTGGCAAACTAGGCATCTCGAGATGAAACATGATACATCCCTCTTCATCCCGTGCCACCAAAGATGTTCCCGCAAGTCACGGTACATCTTGTTAGCACCAGGGTGAATAGAATATCTCGATCGGTATGCCTCCTGCAAGACTGCCTCTACCAGCTCTCCCTTCGGCACGCACAATCGGCTGCCATGCCTCAAGGATCCATCCTCTGCTATAGTGAAGTCATCCAGCAATCCAACTAAAGCCTGGGCTCGAAGTCTGCGAAGGCTCTCATCTGTAGACTGTGCCTCCCTGATCCGCTCCATCAAACCTGACTGAATGTCAAGCGCCATCATCTGTATCACTGATCCTGGCCGAACTAGCTCGATACCGAGCTTCTCTAGATCTTCCCGCAAATGTCGATCTATCATCAGATACTATGCCATCGGGTGCCTGTTCAGCGCATCCGCTACCACATTTGCCTTCCCGGGGTGATACTGTAAATCGATGTCGAAGTCTTTTATCAACTCCAACCATCATCTTTGCCTCATGTTCAGCTCTTTCTGCGTGAACACATACTTCAAGCTTTTATTGTCAGTAAAGATTTTCACACGCTCTCCGTATAAGTAATGTTTCCATAACTTTAGTGCAAAGATCACCGCAGCTAACCCTAGGTCATGGATAGGATAATTCCGCTCATGAGTCCGCAATTGCCTAGATGCATAAGTAATCACTTTTCCATGCTGCTGTAGGACACATCCTAGCCCCTTCTCTGAAGCATCGCTGTAAATGGTGAAACCTCCAGAACCTGAAGGTAAAGTCAGAACTGTAGCGGTCGTCAGCCTCCTCTTTAGCTCCTCAAACGCTGCCTGGCAGTCCTCTGACCAAATGTACTCTGTGTCCTTCCGCGTCAGCTTCGTCATGGGTTCAGCTATCCTAGCAAAGTCCTGGACGAACTTTCTATAATAGCCTGCTAAACCCAGAAAGCTCCTGATCTCTGAAACTGACGTCGGAGCCTTCCATGTTTCAACTGCAGCAATCTTCCTGGGATCCACCGAGATTCCATCTCCAGTAACTACATGGTCGAGAAACTCCACTCGGTCTAAAAAGAACTCGTACTTCGGCAATTTGGCAAACAAACTCTCCTGCCTCAGAATTCCCAAAACTATCCGTAAGTGCTCTGCATGCTCCTCCGGCATCTTTGAGTATATCAGGATGTCGTCGATAAACTACGACGAACTTATCCAGATACTGGTGGAATGTCTTATTCATCAAATTCATAAAGACAGCTGGCGTATTTGTGAGACCAAATGGCATCACCAGAAACTTGTACTGCCCGTACTTCGTGTTGACGCCGTCTTCTGGATGTCTGCTGCCCTAACCTTCACCTGGTGGTACCCGGATCTTAAGTCTATCCTGGGAAACACCTTTGCCCCGCTCAACTGGTTGAACAAATCATCTATCCTGGGCAGAGGATATTTGTTCTTGATGGTGATGGCATTCAAAGCCCGGTAGTCAATACACAACCGGATTGTACCATCCTTCTTAGACACAAAGCACTGGTGCTCCCATGGAGAAGCACTGGATCGAATGAAACCCTTTTTCAACAGGTCATCAATCTGCTCTTTCATCTCTACGGCCTCCTTGGGATTCACTCTATAGCAAGCCCGGGATACTGGTGTGAACCCGGCACTAAACTATAGTGAACTCCACATCTCTGTCAGACGGAAGCCCGGAAGATCCTCTGGGAATTCATCCATAAACTCCCTAATGATAGGGTATGGCGGTGCTACGTCCCCAACTGTCGCACAACAGTTCGGCTCTGGGCTGATCTCCGGCCCTGTCCTCCTGACACTGAATGGTGCTGTGCCTGGGGGACTGAATAAAATACTACCCTCATGACAATCTATAGATGCATGGGCATAGCTAAGCCAGTCCATCCCCAATATGATATCATAACCGGGGAGTGGCATCACAAAGAATCGTCCCCTGAACTCTCTCCCGGCTATAAAAATAGAACATCTATAGATAGCTCTAATAGGCATTGGTCCTCCTTCCGTCATTACTCTGCTAATCTCCGCAGTAGGTGTAGCTACTAGATGGTGTTTATGCATAAACTCTAATGATAGGAAGCTATGAGATGCACCAGAATCAAACAAACATAGAGCTAGAAAAGTATACAAATAAATATGACCTGTGATGACGTCAGCTAAGTAATCTGGCTCCGAAACCTGCTCCGG
>JANAVB010044419.1:24632847-24667847 GCA_029216955.1 Iris pallida
ATTGACGGTCAATGCATGCTTCCCTTTGGCTTCACGTCCAGGGTTGTTGGTTGCAGGCCGTTTCCCTTTATCATCGAAAGCAGGGAAATTAACCCCCAGAAGGCGAGCATTTCGTGCCTTCTTTTCAGCAGCTTCAGCTTCAATGATTAGTGAGCTCCAATCGGGAGGTGGAGCGGAGTCACTACCAGAATAAGGCACTTTAGCGACGCCTAAAGATGTCGCTAAAATGCCAAAAGACGTCGCTAAACCATTGTAGCGACGTATTTAGCGACGTCTTCCTCTTGTCGCGAAAACCTTAGTCGCTGTTTGGAAAGACGTCGCTGATCGTCGCCACCACCGACGTTTACCGACGCAACGATACGTCGATAATATACCGGTTTACCATCGTTTCGTCGATGAAATAGCGACGTTTATGATGTCGCTATACGTCGGTATTTCCTGGGAAAATTACCGACGTTTCTAATGTCGCTATGCGTCGGTATATTGTACCGACGTTTATAATGTCTCTATACGTCGGTTTATCTTAGGAAAATGAGGTAAATTCCTGGGATATTTAGCGACGTCTACCGACGTTTGCCGTCGCATACCGACGAACCTGACGTCGCTATACGTCGGTAACTGGAAATATATGCCAGTTTAGCGATGTCTACCGACGCAATGTGCCGTCGGAAAGCGTCGGTAACGTCGGTAGACGTCACTAAATTTGAAAAAAAAAAAAAAATAAATTGCATATGCAGTTTTCACAGAATCATTTTCCTTGCAGTTTAATCTGAAACACAATACACAAGAAATTTTATCCCTGGGTTCGCCGACCCCTTTGGTGGAACACTCAACACCGGTAAATTAACATCCAAATGAAACCAATAACATAAAATAACCATAGTCCACACAACATATATAAACCAGTATCCAAATCATCATGGTCTACACAAGTAATAACCAATGTATCTATGCAACCAACAAACAAGTGTCACAAACAAATACAAAGAAAAAACAAGTACTCAAACACTCAATACAAACGTCCTAACTCGACTACTGGAGATCTAGAGCAGGAGGGGGCGCGCCGCGGCGAAGGGATAAGAAAAGCTCATAGTCCTCCGTGAAATCGATACCGATGAAGGAGGTAGTGACGTCGGTGGAGTCGGTGTCGATGAAGAAGGCAGTGGCGCCGACGGAGTCGACGATGATGAAGGTGCACCCGAGGACGATAACGCTCCAACTCTGCAAGTCGCTGGTGGTATGAATCCAAGATAAATAACATTCTATCACTGCTATCAGCCATCGAATCCTGTGCAATCTCAGCCTCTCGGCCATGGTCTCTGTGATGCATGCAGATCCATACGCTGTACTCTGTCGATGCTCTAAGATCGGTGACGCTCCGCTCTGTCCGCTCAGTCACATGCCAGAGCTCCATAATGCTACGGTCAAGTGCATCCAATCGTGCTATAAGCACAGGCTCATCCGAATGGTACTGAGACTGGTCCTGAATCCGTCGTAGCAGGTCGTCCCGGAGAGACTCCATCATCTGGTGGACTCGGGCAGACTCTTGGGGCGGCTGTGGACCATTCACACTAGCGGAGGATGTCCTAGAGGGCTGGCTCACAACTAGGTGCCATAGGATCCCGTATCGTAGTACGTACCCCTACGGAGGCCACCAGCGACGGTACTCCAAAGCTCGTCCTCGACGGAGCTTAGTGGGCTGTGAGGAAGTACCGGCCTCTTCCGCGTAGGTGCACTAGCAGCCGCCCGGTCCCGAAGCCTCTGATATTCGGCCTAGAAGTATGGATAGTACTTTATGATTTCTAATTTCTAATTAACTTATTATTACTAACTACATGAATATTTTTGCATGCATATTTACTAAGTTATATTAAAATTAACACGAAGTTTTATAACTAACAAATAGTATTATAATACTTACATAGGCTTGCACGGCTCTCTCGTCAATAGGGCTTCGCCCTTCCGATGGGTGGACAGGAAGACGGTCACCATGTCAGCGTTATCGACCTTCCTTACCTATAATTAAATATTATCTTAGTAATAATTTATCGAATTTGTATTAAAATAATATTTTTTGAAAGAAAAATACGTACTAGACGACGAAAATATTTCGTCATCAGAATCGACCCATCGCACCACTTCGAGGCATGCTGCCTAGCCACCTTGGCCTTCTCGGAATATGAAAGTGCAACAAAGACAACAAATAATAGAGACTAGAATATGAAAGTGCAACAAAGACAAGATAAACCAAGACAACATATGATGATACATTTTACAAGAAACGTCTAAGTCCAGATAGTATATTTTTAAGAAATATCTAAGTTCAGATAGTACATTCTACAAGAAATATCTAAGTCCAGATAGTACATTCAGATAATAACCAAGACTATATAATACTAACTCTACATAATAAGAAAATGAAAGTACGTCTCTCTCAATCATCTTCAGAATAATCATCTTGTTCGTCTCCTCGACCTCATCTTCCTCCTCATCTTCACTTTCATCTTCGCCTTCGTCTTCCTCTTTGGATAATTCTATATCTTCTACATTATGTGTCGTATAATGCGTAACTTCCGTGGAGTCCACATCGACAATATTGGTTAAGAGGTAGCGTCCTCCTGATAAGCTTTTTCGTCAACATCAAAAGTATCTCTAGCTTTAGTCTTGCATACTGCCCACCATTCAGATTTCGTTGCTCCCCGTCTCGGATAAGCTGTGAAGTACACGAGCTGAGCTTGAGTTGCTAGGACAAACAGTTCGTAGCCTTGATATCTACGCTTGTAGTTTATATCCACAAGACCATGCTTATCAATTTTCTAACCTTGATTTTCAGTCGGATCGAACCATTCACACTTGAACAACACGATCTTTGCAGGTTCTCTGCCATAATTATACGTCAACTCCACAATCTCGCAAGATGCCAAAGAAATCATTTCCTGGATCGACGTCTTTGTAGTTCGAATATTTGATACACAAATAACTGTTTTCGTGGAATCAAGATCCAGGAAGCTGTCTCTGATCGGAGCATTTATCGACTTGACCGAAAGCTATTGACACAGTAACTTGGCCATATTGTAACAAAAGTAATTGGTCCCTTGGAAAGAGTTCTAATTAATTAAATCTCGGGTGAAATTAGATGATCGACCTGAATACCAAAGAAGATAGTAAGTTATTATTGTGCAGTTGTATTAAAAGAGGCCAGTAATTAACGGGCTGCTTACATATTCGCTCAACCAAGAAGAAAAATGACGTCTCATTTCTTGTTCTAATGCTTCGTCTGTTAGGTAGGGTCTAACCGACCTCAACTCAGCATTATATGTGCTAAAAAACAACGAAACAACCGCCGATTAGTACAATAATATTAGCTTATACTATTACATTGAGATGACGTAAACTCATCATTAATTACTTACCCCTCTAGCTTCTCTACTTCATCCTCGTCGCAATTGAGTAATACATACAACTGAGCAGCCCTTAGCTCTTCGTCATTCAAATATATTTCTTCATTTCCTCGAAGGCTTTTCGGACACATTGAATACTTTCAGTATTCCATCATTAGATTCTTGATAACCGTCATCGTTTTTCGGAGCCCTCGTTCTATTCGTAGCAACATGAGGTTTGAAATACGTCGAACAGAAGTTTGTAATCTCCTCGAGAATATAGGCTTCACAAATAGAATCCTTGACCCGAGCCTTGTTTTTCACCTTCCTCTTTAGGTGGTTCATATGCCGCTCAAACGGGTACATCCATCGATAACCAACGGGCCCACCAATACGTGCCTCATAGAAAAGATGAATTGGCAAATCTCCATGGAGTCGAAGAATCTAGGAGGAAATACCTTCTCGAGCTTGCACAGTGTTACCGCAATATCGTTCTCTATTTTTCTAGACGATCGACGAGCAACTTACTAGAACAAAGATCTCTGAAGAATATGCTAAGCTCGGTCTGTCACGACCCGCACCCGGTTTTCGGACGCGAGAGCGTAAGCAAGCCAGCTACGTATCGAGCGGACTCCAGCCCGACTCGAGTACGTATAAGCTGTCAAGGTCATGGGTATCATGTCTAATCTAAACTATATCTCAATCCATAATAAGAATATGAACATGAATGAGCACTATGGGTCGTGGTCTGCAGCCCACTAGCATAAATGCTCGATAAGACTCTAAAGGAAATAACAAAGTCTAAAACTGAATCAAGAAACAGGATAACTCATGATAAGGTATGAAAGCACGAGCGGATAATAAACACGATAACGATACCTGAATCCCGTAAGAACCACAAATCCTCCGACATCCAGAGCTACTAGCTAACTCATGCAACCGCTAACCTGAAGAGATCATCAGGTCCTCAGAGGACATAGCAAGATACATAATACATGCCTATAACAGTTTTATCATGCGCAAGAATAAACAAGAAAACAAGGACAAAACAAATAACTACGAACACGAACACGAATACGAATACGAATACGAACACGAATACGAACACACGAACACTAGAACAACTACGCATAAATGAACTGCCGGATGAACGATAATCAGATCAATGGAAGAACCAAAGCCTGGTCCCGAGTGTGGACTCTCTGGTTTGAACTAAGCACTAACCCTCATCCCGAGTGTGGACTCTTTGGTTAGCTCACGGCAAGACACCCTCGTCTCGAGTGTGAACTCTCTGGTACAAGTACTACATCATCGTCCCGAGTGTGGACTCTCTGTGCAAGTCAAGTCAACACCCTCGTCCCGTGTGTGGACTCTCTGGTGCAAATAATCGACATCCTCGTCCCGAGTGTGGACTTCACGGATGTAAGCAGATCAAGAAAAACACCCTCGTCCCGAGTGTGGATTCTCTGGTGCCAAGAAAACAATATCAAGGATTTAGCAGTTCACTACACGTACTCGTTCTATGACACGACTCAAGCAAGGTACTGACGAGTAACTCCAAGGGTGAACCACAAGACCAAACATGAACACGGCTATATGCAATGAAAATAATCAAAAGAATATAATACGAAAAGCACATGTCCATAAACAATCAAAACTGGAAAATAAACACAATGCATGTAAATAAAACTGTAGAGGAAGGCAAGGTATACTTGCCTGGTGGTTGCACGCAAAACCAACAATATATCGCCAATCCTCAAGTCAGAAGGTCCAAGGCTCACAACTGTCTCCGAAAGCTGAAACAAATATTGCCAAAAGTCTTAGAAGTCAAAGAGCTAGGATTGTCTGTCCTTAAGTCCAATCTGGATACAGGGCAAAACGATAATTTTGGGCAAAAAACGGTGTCCGCCGTTGGACCCACTTTGCACCGAAAAGCATGCCAGAGTCAATGGTCTCTAAAGTCGTTAAACTACATGTCTACGAATTCATTTTTTTGATACGAACCTAACCGTATGTCCAAAGTTGGATTCCGACGGGCCGTGCATAAAATAACCCGTTGAGTCGGACCGGGGGGGCCCGCGAAACGGCGATTTTATCAACTGTCTTAGAATCAGACCAAACTTGGCATACAGGACCAGAAAAACGATACGGTCCTGTTGGCACAAGTTTCGTCTCGATCTGACGAGCGTGCCCAAAGTAATTAGAGTTTGTGCAAAGTGGTCGATACGGTGAATTTCGACGGATACACATCAAATTCGTCGCGCACACGCGACCAATTTGAATTCTGTCAAAGCCCACACGACCACGAAGCCGATACGCAGCTTTTGATGCTTTCGGTTCGCGACCACGTCGCCCGGTTTGGCGGGACGGACGTTGTATCGGAGGGATTTTCTAAAAGTTTATTGTTTTTGAAAATGGTTTTTGATGGTTTTTGAATTCGACTATCTTTGTATATACTTGATAAAACTGAATCTACAAAATAGGTTTTAATCTCGTATATATTAACTAAAACTGTTTCAAATAGGTTTTGAAAACTCTTACTATCTGGCTCGGGAATACCCTTCTAAAACAGGGTTCTGCTGCTTACATATCCTGTTTTTTTTGGACATTGCTCGTCAGTTTTCGCATCGATTTCGTGAATCGATGGCTCGACCAGATTAGATTCTACTTGTTAGGATATATAGGGGTCATATAGGGTGCCTCTACGAGTTGATAGATCAAAATTTACTCGGAGTTAATGGGAGAAATTAAACCTCAAAGTCGCTTGGTCCTTAACTACTGCTGTTGCGGCAGTCCTGTTTGCTGCGGGTTCGACCGGCCGCCGACGGTCCTCCGGCGACGCACGGCCATCGGGGTGGCCGCCCAGGGTGGCACGTGGTGATGGCGTGGGTTCCCTTAGGGTTTAGGTGATGTTTTGCCCCCTGTTTCGATCGCTACGTATTTATTTGTATGCATGGGTACTCTCGGTTATATCCAATTATACTGCTACTAGCTTGGGGCTCGGCCTGGCCTTGCTGGGCTGGAAGGTTTGTGGGCTGGGCCAGGGATCTCCTTCACCGTTGGGCTGGCTTGGGGTTTGGGTGTGCTTACTATATTCTAGTTTCTATTCTTCTTAATAAATATATAACTATATATTCACACAATTATATAGTATATTATAATTTTTTTTTATATATAGTATATAGTATATAGTATATATTATAATAATATATATATAGATATATATATATAATATATATATCTATATATTTATATTTTATATACTTATATATACAAATCTATACACGTAAAAAAAAAAAAATATATATTTATATATACAAACATCTATACACGTATATCGTATATATCTACCTATATATAATATAATATATATATATATATATATATATATATATATATATATATATTTCTATATATATATATATATATAATATATTATATATTAATATATATATATATATTATAGAATATGTAATACGTATATATACATATATGCATATGATAATACATATATAAACCCTACATTTATTTTTACATACATACTAATATATATACATATACACGATGAATACAATATATATTTATATATACATACAACTATACACGTATATCGTATATATTTATATTTACATACACACATAAATATATAAGCCATAGTTAGAGAATAATAGACAAATGATTAACTTAACACTAATAATAATAATAATAATCCCAATGATAATTAAAATCCAATATTAGTTTTTGGGTGGACATATCCTACACCGTTTTTACTGGGCTCCAGAAAATCGTACCAATACTTTAAATGACATATGATATTATTAATATCTATATTATACATATAACTAATATTTAGAAATATTTGGCGATTCCTAAAAATGTATACAAATTATTTGTACATACATAAATATGTCTACAGGGCAGTCTTGGTCTTACTTACATGCCCACAGGGTTGGGATTTGGTTCAGGACCAGTCTGAACTAAATTGGTATACCGGGTCTCCTACAAGTCAATAATATAATTAATAATAAATTAAAATGCCTTTAGAGGTTAGGTCACAACTGACTTGGTTTTCCTAGTTAGGACACTCCTATGGCTTGGCATTTCCTTACCATGGCTAAACACTAGTCAAAGCACGCCACTGCACTGTCCGTGCCATGATTCCTAGTTGTCTGATACTTCAAAACTCAACCATGGCTAAAGTCATCTACCGTAGTAATTAACTAAATAATTATTTATAAAATCTAAAAATCACTACCTAAATTAAATAAATAAAAAAAATATTTTCGACAATTTTCGGGAAGGGAGGCTACAAATCTACCCACCTTAAAAAATAATTTCGTCCTCGAAATTCTAATTCATAACTATTCCTAGAAATTCAAAGTCTACTTATTACCTTAATCTCCTTAAATTTAATTTCTCCAAAAATATTTTATGGTCTTCTCTAGCCATTTTATAACTCAGAGTACTTGAGGACTTCTACCCACCTTTGGTCATACTACTCCTCAAAATGTGGTCACTAAAATCTTATAATCTTCTAACTACTGGCTAACAGTCCTCCCAACAGAAATCTAGGGCACATGGCATCTATAATTCTCATACCTATAAACAACCAAACTCAATAATCATGCAATATTATACTATAATTTTAAGAATTTCTGATGAATCCTTAACTGCACGATCATTCGTCACCGTAAAATAGGAAGGAACGGGAATTCAATGATACGGAAAGCAAGGGTATAATTGAGAGCGAACATGGAATTTTCAAGAACGTAGAGAATTTCTAGGAGAATTTTCAAGGCAGAGTAGATTAAGATTTCTAAGGGTTTAGTCAGATGCGCAGGCTCGTACCAGTACAGTTACGTAACGGGTACGATATGCTCTGACCTGCATGGGCCACCAAAAAAACTTGTCACGACCCGCACCCGGTTTTCGGACGCGAGAGCGTGAGCAAGCCAGCTACGTATCGAGCGGACTCCAGCCCGACCGAGTACGTATAAGCTGTCAAGGTCATGGGTATCATGTCTAATCTAAACTATATCTCAATCTATAATAAGAATATGAAACATGAATGAGCACTATGGGTCATGGTCTGCAACCCACTAACATAAATGCCCGATAAGACTCTAAAGGAAATAACAAGAGTCTAAAACTGAATCAAGAAACAGGATAACTCATGATAAGGTATGAAAGCACGAGCGGATAATAAACACGATAACGATACCTGAATCCCGCAAGAACCGCAAATCCTCCGCCATCCAGAACTACTAGCTAACTCCATGCAACCGCTAAACCTGAGGAGATCATCAGGTCCTCAGAGGACATAGCAAGATACATATACATGCCTATCTAACAGTTTTCATGCGCAAGAAATAAACAAGAAAGAACAAGGACAAAACAAATTGTTGGCCCATTGGTCATATGGTCAACCTGATTTAATAATTGATCAAACTATGTCTGGATATGAAGCTAGTCAGGATGTATCGAACTTTGGACATGATCAAGAACAGCTATCTACACAGTTCAAGACGAAGCGACGTTTGCCTGTTCGAGTCTGTATTTTCTTTAAGCAATGTATTTTTCATTTTATTGAGTCTAGGAATACGTTGTACACCGAGTCGTACTGGCAAATAGGCTATTCTAAAATGTTTTCAAAATACTTTTAAAATGTCCTTTGTTTGAAAAACATTCGTTTAAACAAAAGCTTCAAAAAGGTTTTCAAAAAGGTTTTCAAAAATCATCAAAAACTAATTTTTAAAACCTAACCTAACCCTGACAGAACTCGGGCAGAGTTCGGCCAGAGTTCGGCCAGAGTTCGGTTGGTGGCCGTTTGATTTTTGAACTTGGTCCTCCTGCAGTTACAGATTTGACCGAGATTTCCTCATCGAGTTCTGCCCGAATTCTGCCCGAATTCTGTCAGAATTCTGTCTTTAATTCCTATAAATAGAGAGGATTTCGATCATTTTAATTCACTCATTCACTTTCAATCTTCTCTCTATCTAAAGCTTTCAGTCTTCCAAAGAGTTTTTTGAGCTTTAAATTTAGATCCCAAGCTAATTACAATCTTCTAGTCGATTTGCCAGTGCGGTGCGGTCTAGAAGTTTTTGAGAGATTGTAATCTGAAGGATTGAAGATTACCTCTTCACATTTGAAGTTGGACGAGTTCTTCGTATCAAAGCTCGCGTTGTAGAAGTTGCAAGGACTTCGTAAGAAAACTTGTGGTTTTGCCAATAGTGGATTCAACTGGTAGCAAGAGTTCTACCGACTGGATTAGTCCTCAACGAGGGAAACCAGTATATATCGTCGTCTTTGCGTTTGCTTTCTTATCTCTGCCTTTATTTTACTTAGTTGTGAATATTATTCTGTGAGCTTGCTGCTAACATTTTTTAATTAGCAATATTCCGCTGCCAACTCTATTCACCCCTCTAGAGTATTGTGCTTTACGATTTCGTTCCTACAATTGGTATCAGCGCGGTGTTACAGGTAAAGCAAGGTAGCATTACAATTATTTATTCTTTTAATTAATTGTTATATAGATCACAGCACAATACATGGCAACTGTGAAATTCACAAGTGAAGACCAGGCCACAAACAGACCTCCACTGTTGATGGTACGAATTATACCTATTGGAAAACACGGATGAGTTTCTTCTTGAAATCTCCTGACTTTAATTTATGGTCTATTATTATTGATGGCTATCAAAAGCCACCTCGTATAAATGTTGATAGAGTTTTAGTTGAAAAACCCCATAGCAGATATACAGAGGAGGAAAGAAAAAGGCCAGTCTTGACGCACTGCTATTAACGCTCTATTTTGTGCTTTAGACAGAACTGAATTTAACAGGGTGTCTATCTGCACAACGGCTAATAAAGTGTGGAAGCTACTTGAAGTCACACATGAAGGCACGACTCAAGTCAAGAATCAAAAGTCAGCGAACTTACTCAAGAGTATGAGGTGTTCAAAATGAAGCCCAACGAAACAGTACTCAGATGTTCGAAAGATTCTTGGATATTGTAAATCCTTTGTCCTCCCTAGGCAAAGAGTACAGTAACCATGAAAAAATTCGCAAACTCCTGCGAGCTTACCAAGAACTGGATTCCAAAGGCTACTGCAATCATTGAAGGGAACGACCTCACAAATATGTCCCTCAAAGTACTCATGGGTAAGCTACTCACTCATGAACTGGAGCTCAAGATTTTGAAGAGCCTGCACCAAAGGAGAAGACGATCGCTTTCAAGGCTCAGCACAGAAAAGCTGCTGAAGGTGACTCAGACAACAGTGAATCTGATGCTGAAGATCAAACACTCCTAGCAAGAAAATTCAGAGATTCATGAGACATGAGAAAAGAGCCAAAGAAAACAACAGCAATAACTGGTATCAAGATGATGCTGTCTGCTATGGCTGCAAAAAGGGACACATGAAGAAGGATTGTCCTACAAACTCATCATCAAGCAAGAAGAGCAACATGTATGAAAAAGGGAACCTGAAGAGATCAACATCTCGGAGATATGCCAATACCTGCATATGGCATGAAAGTGAAGCCAGCGACTCAGAAGATGAACAATCAGAAGATGCTGCTAACGTATGCTTTATGGCATCCGATCAGGTACCTACTGAACCTGTAGTTGATATATGATGACTTCACCTTTGAGCAATTAGGAGATGCCTTCAGTGAACTGATGACTGATTACAGGAAACTGCGTAGCAAATATCAGACCTCTAAGAAGGTACTCAAAGAGTACAAAGGAGAAATAGGAAGACTTACCGACCAACTAGCTGAGGTTAGAAATAATGTTAGTGAGTCTGGTGAGCTTTCTTCTATCAAGCTCTTATTACACGAGACTACCAAGTCATTGAAGAGAAAGACAAAGTTATTGACCAACTCAAAGAAGAACTTTCTATTGAGAAGAAAAGTCTTCGAAGTGCACAAATCAGAATGGAAGCACTCACTTCTGATTATACTAAGCTGTATGACACTTCCAAAGATTGGAAATTAGGTTAGGAAAATAGCCTGAGACTGCTGCTTCCTTCCCTAACACGTGTCACTTACCGAAAAATCGAAACATTCCCAAGCCAAACACTGTCAGACCTAACCCTATCAAACCTTTACCCCAAAAGGTTAAGCCCAAACATGATTATAGGTATACTTCTTCTATACTAGAAAACCTAAACCTACCAACCATGCACACCACTCAGCTTTCAACACGACATGCACAATGTCATTATTGTGGCCACATTGGTCATATTTCATCTGCATGTAGAATCAGAAAGCTTGTTGATTTAAATATTTATGCTTGGATACCAAAGGCTAACATTTTAGGACCCTACAAGAAATGGGTACCAAAAGTTTCATCTGCAAACTGTTTTGTAGGTGGAACACCTTTCACATGCTAGAAGCAATGGATCCTCGACAGCGGTTGTTCACGACATATGACCGGTGACGCTACACTATTGCAACACTGTCGAAGAAAAAGAAGGAAGGCTATGTCTCCTTCGGTAATAACTTGAAAGGGTATATTATTGATATCGGTGATGTTGGTAAGTCTTCCTATCCTATAATAAGGATGTCTGTCTGGTTACCGAGTTGAAACATAATCTACTCAGCATAAGTCATTTAGCTGATCATGGTTATGGCATCAACTTTGGCAAAGACAAATGTACTATAGTTGATAGCTCAACTGGTGTACTATCTTTGAAGGTATCAGGGAAGATAACATATATGTTTTCTATTTGTTGGAAGAAACTAACATTTCAGGTAGATGCTTAATGGCTAAAAGCGATGAGAGTCATCTGTGGCATATGAGACTCGGTCACGCAAATATGGACACGATATCAAGATTATCCATAAAGAAGCTAGTACGCGGTTTACCGGACATAACATTGAAAAAGGATTCGGTATGCAGCCAATGTGAAAAGAACAAAGCTACCAGATCCACATTCAAGTCAGTAAACGCAGTATGTACTACTAGACCTCCACAATTGCTTCATATGACTTATTTGGTCCAAGCAGAGTTGCTAGCCTCGGAGGTAAGCTTTATACTTTCGTAATTGTAGATGATTTCTCTAGATACACGTGGGTATACTTCTTGACACGCAAGAATGATGTATTATCCGAATTTGTCGCCTTTTGCAAGAAAGTTCAGAATGAAAAAGGTTACATGATCACTCGTAAAGAAGCGATCATGGAGGCGAATTC
Organism: Iris pallida; assembly: GCA_029216955.1. NCBI lineage: Eukaryota > Viridiplantae > Streptophyta > Magnoliopsida > Asparagales > Iridaceae > Iris > Iris pallida. Next base: position 24,645,422 of record JANAVB010044419.1, read on the forward strand.
GAGAATGCAGAGTTTGAGCATTTTGTGACACACGGTTTTGTACAGGAGTTCTCCTGCCTTAGGACTCCACAACAAAATAGAGTTGTGGAACGTAAGAACAGAACTCTATCCGAAATGGCCAGAGTAATGTTAAACCAGTTTAGTCTACCAAAATATTTCTGGACTGAAGCTGTCAATACAGCTTGTTTTGTTCTCAATAGAGTTCTAATTCGACCCAAATCGAAGAAGACTCCATTTGAGTTATGGTTTGATAGAATTCCACTGTTTATATTTTAGAATATTTGGTTGTAAATGTTTATTCTTAATACAAAAGACAATTTGGGAAAGTTTGACGAAAAGTCGATGAAGGTATATTTTTAGGTTATGCGACCAAGAGCAAAGGATACAGAGTCTTCAACAAACGAACCATGATCATCGAAGAGTCAATCAACATCACTTTTGATGAACTGAATCAAATGACTATCGATGACAATGACGAAGATCCAACTGTACCAAGCTCAACAACAGCAGATTCTCAACCAAGCTCGGCACTAGCTGATCCATCTAGAGAAGATCCAGGAACTAGCTTCCTTCAGAGTCTGTCGAAATGATTAAAATTCATGGCTGATCATCCAAAGGATTTGGTAATTGGTGACATTACCAAAGGTGTAAGTACTCGTACATCCAGTAGAGATATTGTTTCTAGTGTTGCTTTTATTTCACAGCTAGAACCCAAAACTATTGATGAAGCATGTAGTGATAGTTTTTGGATAGATGCTATGCAAGAGGAATTAAACCAATTTGAACGGAATCAAGTTTGGGAACTTGTTTCCAAGCCTATTGATCGTCCGGTCATTGGCACCCGTTGGGTATTCCGAAATAAACTGAACGAGAATGGTTTAGTAACTCGTAATAAGGCTCGACTCGTAGATCAAGGATACAATCAGGAAGAAGGTATCGACTACGATGAGACTTATGCCCCAGTTGCGAGATTAGAATCCATTCGCATGTTATGTGCATTTGCATATTTTCATAATTTTTAAATTATTTCAAATGGATGTCAAGAGTGCATTTTTAAATGGTTTTATAAAAGAAGAAGTTTTGTAGCACAACCTCCAGGTTTCACAGATTTTAAAAACTCTGATCATGTTTTCAAGTTAAAGAAAGCTTTATACGGTTTGAAACAAGCCCCTCGTGCTTGGTATGATCGTCTAAGCTCTTTTCTACTTGACAACGGTTTTTCAAAAGGCAAGGTTGACACTACACTTTTTATTAAGTCCTTTAATGGTAAACTTCTTTTAATACAAGTCTATGTAGATGATATCATATTTGGATCTACCGATGAATCTCTGTGTCAAGAATTTTCTAGGTGTATGCAGAATGAGTTTGAGATGAGCATGATGGAAGAGCTGAAATTCTTTCTCGGACTGCAAATCAAACAAACTGACAATGGGACGTTCATAAATGAAGCCAAATACACAAAAGATTTGCTAAAGAAGTTTGATCTGGACAATAGCAAACCTATTGGCACTCCGATGGCAACTTCAACAAAGCTTGATGTTGATGAACAAGGCAAGCCGGTCGACACACGTAAGTATCGAGGTATGATCGGTAGTTTACTTTATTTAACTGCTAGTCGTCCAGATATAATGTTTAGTGTTTGCCTGTGTGCACGTTTTCAAGCAAATCCAAAGGAATCACATCTGTGCGAAGTTAAGCGTATCTTTCGATACCTTAAGGTACTTCTTCTGTTGGCTTATGGTATCCCAAAACTAAGTCCTTTGACCTTATTGGTTATTCGGATACAGATTTACCGGATGCAAAGTTGATAAAAAAAGTACCAGTGGCACATGTCATTTCTTAGGCAAAGCTTTACTCTCATAGTTTAGTAAAAAGCAAAATTCTGTAGCCCTATCAACAACAGAGGCCGAGTATATCGCCGCAGGACGTTGTTGTGCTCAGATTTTGTGGATGAAACAAACCTTGAAGACTATGATTTATTTTATATATATATTCCTATTTTCTGTGATAACACGAGCACTATTAATTCGACTAAAAATCCTGTATGTCATTCTCGTACAAAATATATCGAGATTCGACATCATTTTCTTAGAGATCATCATCAAAATGGAGATATTGACCTTGTATACATAGATACTGAGAATCAATTAGCTGACTTTTCACAAAACCTCTAGCAGAAGATCGTTTCAATTATTTACGTCGAGAATTAGGAATTTTGGACGTCAATAATATTAATTGATTTTATTTTATGATTTTATTTCAATATGCAAAAACTGTATTAGAGATAAGCCAATAAAGAGTCTGTCTGTCACCATAACTACGCAAGCTGACGTGGCACACATCCTAAAAAATCAAGTGGCACACATCAACAAAGTCAGAAAATCAAGAAATACAACTTTCAGATGACTTGCGCAGACAACAGATTGCGTACCATTCAGATTGCGCAAGATCGATTGCGCACACTCTCAACTGCGCAAGCTGACGTGGCACAAGTCATCATTACCTGACACAATCAAATCTTCTGACAACTGACAGCACGGAGATCGAGGCGGCCGTTCATTTAATCGTGCAGCACGGCGCTCGAGGACAGCTGGCAGCGCAATCCATGTCTGCGCAAATCAAGTTGGCGCAATCCATTCCTGCGCAAATCAAGTTGGCGCAAACCAAAGTATGTGCAGTTCAATGTGCGCATTCTACCAGTACAAATGATAAAGTACACGTGGCATTCATGCCATCAATTGCTTATTTCGTGGCAACTGCCTATGCACGATCATGCGCATTTCAATCAAATGATGACATGTGTCCAAGACAGTTAACCCATGATCCAGCAACTGCCTGCGCAGTCCATTGATGCGCAAATCAATTGCTGCACAATCCATCATGTGCAGTCCAGAATAACTAAAAGTTAGTTATTTCTCAGAACTCTATAAATAGAGTTTCAAGTCTTCATTTAAGGGGATCACGAATCAATAATCAGAGATCAGAGAGTTCAGGAGTTCTTGCCCTAGTGCTGCTGTATTCTTCCGAGGCTTTTGCCTTCGACTTTCGAGGCTTTCTGCCTTCAATTCCAGAGTTGTTTTCAACTTCAGAGGCTTCATCTTCAGAGTTCACAACGTCCAAGGGATAAAGCAATCGTCATCTAGATTGGATTTCTAAAGTTGTACCATTCCCAGAATTCAAATTGTAATCTTTTAGAAAGTTTGTATCAATAAAGTTCTTCAACTTTTGTTTTTGCAAACAAAATGGCGACTCTGCTGGGGACGACTTTCTCCTCCGATGAGGAAGTGACAACTCAATGTGACGTGGCGTCTATCGGAAAGACGCAGAAGACACTGGTTGTGAAGATCAACCAGACAGCCTACGAATCTATGATCAACTCCAAGACCACTCCTCGCACTGCAACCACTGCTGCCACAAGCAAAGTACGCTCAGAGTGGGTCCTAAAGACTGCTGCACATTCTGTCAATATTGCCAGCAAGTCTTCTGCGCAATCTGCCAGCATGTCTGCTGCGCAGTCCAAAGCTTCTGTCACCAAGTCCAGTGCACAATCTGTCCCTGCCACTGCTGCGCAGTCTGCTATGGCCAATGCACAAAAGACTTCATATGCTGCCATGGCTAAGTATAAAACTCCTATGCCTCTGGCGTAATTGGCTGCCAAACTTCCTGCGTAAACCAATATTCCAGCAACCAGAGTGCAACCTAAGCATTCTGTGGCAAGAACTCCTGATGCACAAACCACAGTTTCTGTGGCCAGAACTCATGCGCAAAGCATTCCTGCGTAATCCAAGAGTGACAGCCTTTTGGCTAAACTCTCTTCTTCTCACAACAAAGGAAGAGATTCTGCTCCTCTTCCCAAACACACTATTGCTCCTGCACAATCCACTAGGGGTAGTCCTTTGGCTATTCCTCTTCTTTCTCAAAACAAAGGAAAAGGCCCGTTGGTCTTTTCTCAAACTTCCTTGTCCCATGACTTGGAAGACAACAGAGGGAAACGCTCTTTAGCTAACCCTTCGTCACAAAACAAAGGAAAAGGCCCTTTGGTCTTTTCTCAATCTTCGTCAGTTTTACTGAAGAGGATCCATCTGAATGTGCCTTGGCACCAATCAGTACTAGAACTCTTTCAAACAAGGATTCTTCTTTCCTTTATAACAAGAGAACTTGTACTGATCAAAGAGGTATTTTGCCCACTCCGGTAGCAGAATTCTAAGACCTCCCGACTCTCAAGATTTCTCGTTCTAGACAGGGAAAACTGTTAGTGTCTCAGACAGAAACCCCTGGGGGTGAATTTGCTGACCTCAGAACTTATCTCAACAGACCCACTTCGGTAAAACGCAAACAGCCAATGCCGAAGATCAAACATCATCAGAACAAATCTCCAGGGTCAAAAATCTCGACACTTATGCCAATGAAGTGAGCACTTCCCTGTACACTCAAGGGACTAAACATTTGAAGAATCAGAATCATGTTCCGAATGTTATCAAAGAACAGATCCCTCAGAGTTTTTCTCGTTCTGTTGTTGTTCCCGATCTTCGAGAACATCTTAGACAAAAACGGGACAATATCTCAATACCTCCATCTCAACCATCTGATCATCATTGCAATCACAAAGTCATCATCCAATGTTGTTGTCAAACAACAAAACGATCTGTTTTCGATCGTCTGACTTTTGCTAAATCTGAACCTATGTCAGAGGAAGACGAAGTCTTGTATGCTTTTGTTAACATGACTTCCCGAAACACTGGGGGTAAAAGATGCTCTAAGCATGGCAGACTTCGCAAGCCAAGCCAGCGGTATTTAGAATTACTCCAAGAATCTTCTGAAGGAGTGTTTCAACATACCTGTTCTCGAAGCCGAGACACAATCGGTCAAAGGAATCTTCCTCAAAACCCTTCAGGTTATTCTTCTTCAGACTATGATGCATATAGTGAAAGCTCTGAACAGACGGTGTCTTCCACTGTACCAAGAGAAGTGACAGTTTATGTTGTCACTGATGATCCAGATGCTTCAACTTCTATAAATCAGGAACAGCGAATTGCTGTACTTGAAGACAAACTAAAAACTATGGCTGAAATGGTTGCTAGTATGCATTCCATCATTGTAGCACAACATGCTGCACCACCAACTGCACCTACTACTAATCCAGAGATCATAGCATCTTCGGTACCTGCCAATACTGGGCTGGGGGTAGTGTCTCCTCAAATGTCTCCTGTACAAGTACAAGTTCAAACTACACCTAGTCAGTCAGGAGCTGGGGGTAGTACTTACAATGCTGTTCCTCCTCCTACCACTCTAACTCAACCTGCTCCTTCTTCGTCATCAGAAGACGCTAATGAAGCTGTCAAACTCTTGCGAACCCAGTTCGAAGCTTTCAAAGAGAAAGACAACTTGCAAAGATTGGGGATCAAGCAGCCCTATCCAGTTGAATGGAAGGAAGTTCCGTTCCCGCCGAAGTACAAAATCCCAACAATCTCTTTGTTCGATGGCAGTACTTCCCCTAGTCAATTCATCAATCATTTTGAGGTAATGACCGTTCAACTTCAGCCATATGACGCTCTTCTTACCAGAGTGTTCGTCGGTTGTTTAGCCGGCGTAGCATATGACTGGTACAGAAGTTTGCCCGATGGGTGTATCACTTCCTTTTCAGGTCTCAAACAAATCTTCCTGGAACGGTTCTATGAAGGATTTAATGACATGACTATGTCAGCTCTCAACAAAATCAAACAGAAACATAATGAAACTGCTGAGAGCTTTATCGAACGGTTCCACCGTGAAGCTCTGAAAATGCCTTCCGAAACTCCAGCTGCTGTCACTATTGATACTTGTAAGGCAAATCTTTTGCCTATTATCAGTATGTGGACGGAATCTACCCAATTCCAAGATTGGCCTTCATTCATTGTCAACGCCAAAGCTGCTGAAGTAAGCGCTGACAAGTTCAAACAATTGGGGGTACAGATGTCTAACCCCGATCGAGATGAACACCAGACATCAGGTGGTGGCAACCGTCAGAACAATCGCAAAGCAAAAGAGACTTTGAACATTAATTTGAACAAAAATAAAGAATCTTTAGCTGTCAATGTGGCTCCGCCTACTTCTACTCCTACTCCTTCTGCACCTCCACCAAGGGAACCTCGTCCGAAAGTGGAATATTCCTTCGACGAGAATGACACTGCAAGCATCTTTGAGTGTTTACTCAAAAGCAATAAAATTCAACTCCCAGACCCAAAGAAACCTGATGAAGTTGGTAAGACAGATCATCCTAAATATTGTGTCTACCACAGGTTCATTGGACATCCTACTCGAACATGCTATGTGCTCAAGGGTAAAATTTAGGAGCTTATCAATGCTGGTATCGTCACTCTACAGCAAGATGAGAAGACTGTTACTGCAAACATGGTTTTAGTCCAGTTTGGTGCCTTTCCTCCGCAGATGATACAGTACGGTGTCATTCCAATTCCCAAAGCTACTCTTGAGATCGAGAATCTCCCACTTCTACCAAATGAAGGTCTTATTCCCTTATCTCTTGACAACGGTGAAATTATGTGGATCCATCCCGATCTTGCTCCGGAATTCGAGGTGCCCTCTTCTTCCAAGAAGAAAGCTCGTTCTAAAAGCAAGACCAAGACTTGCAACATGGTGTCTTTTGATCCCATAGTTGACGAAGAGATTCTGTTAGGCACCAGATCTGGGAAAGCCTATTTGAAAGATCATTCTGAAGGTCAAGAGAATCATGCTTCTTCTTCTGAACCTACTCCAGCACAACCTGCTTCTACTGAAGTGATTCCTTCTACATCTTCACCAGTTGTAGTACCTATTCCTTCCAAGCCAATGACGGCTGACAAAGGCAAGCAACAAGTCCGCTTTGACAAACCTCTGAAGAAATCATCTCCTACAGGACTTGAAAAGCCGTACAACTTTGATATATTGGCTCAATTAGCCAATACACCGGCTAGGTTATCAATTTTCGAGCTCTTGCGCCTTTCTAAAGAGACTCGAGAAACTTTAAGTGAAGCTCTGATGCAGGCTGAAACTTGCTTAACTCTTCTCAAAAGCCGGAATCAGAACCAGTCTCTTGCCATCACTGTCATAGTGTCCTGGAGTTGATTCCAAACATCACTTTCACTCAGGATGATATGCTACTGGAAGATAATAGACATGATCGTCCTCTCTACTATACAGGATATGTCGATTCGATGAAGGTTGATCGTATCCTGATAGATCATGGGTCTGCACTTAGCATCATGCCAAAGACAATGCTCGATGCGTTGAAGATACCAGTACATAGTCTTTCAAGCACAATCACCACTATCCTGGGATTCAACCAAGGAAGGAGTGAACCTTTGGGTAAGATTCGCCTAAAACTTCAAATAGGCAATCTTCGCACAAAGGTGACCTTTTATATCATTGACAATCATGGTTGTTCTTACAACGCTCTCCTGGGAAGACCATTCCTCCATAAACATAATGTTGTTCCACCAACTCTTCATCAATGCTTTAAATACGTTGATGACAAAGGACAAGTTCACAAGGAAGTTGCAGACCTTTATCCTTTCAAAGGCGTTGAAGCGTATTGCAACGATGCTCGTATGTACAAGGAGGAATTTATGAAAGTGGTATTGGCCATGGATACCGAAGAAGACCAAGAAGCAATACCCAATGACACTCTCATCATACCTGTCAAAGGACGTGTTTTTCATCCTCAATCTTCTAAACCACTGGCTATTCACTTGTCGGTTCAAAAAAAATTAGTTGATGCTGATCAAAAAAAAGGGAGCTCACCTCTTCTGAGCCACTTATTATCGACTTACGTCGTAATAAGGACAAAAAGTAGCTCGCTTCTTCTGAGCCTCTTGTTGTTGATCTAACTCACAACAAAGAAAAAAGGGAGCTCACCTCCTCTGAGCCACTTGTTATTGATCTTCGTCGTAACAAGCCTCCTCTACGTTCTTCTTCTCCCCCTCTTGTAATCAATCTGACCAAGCCTGCTAAGGCTAAATGTCCTGTTGTAAATACAGATGTACATATCAATGAAAAAGCATCTACTTTCCAGTATACTGATGTTATTTATCATACTAAATACTATTTGGATATGTTAGATAGCTTTCAGTCATTTACAATGGGAGTTGTACAATCTCTTCAAACAGAAGTTTCATGTGAACACCCAAAAGATTTATATCGTATTGTTCCTGCTCGCAAGAAAGGTGAACGTCCAATACTTTTTAGTAAAAGACCGGAACAAAAATTTAGCTACACGGATGATAGCAAAGTTAACGACACGGGACATCTTCAATTTCGTCGTTACAGTCAACAATCAAAAGACATCGTCCGAAAGATGGGTTACGACTTCAAAAGCGGCCTCAACTATGATAAGGAAAGAAAGACTCCTCTCCGTACCGCTGTTCCACAAGGAAAGTCAGAAATGTATTACAGCAGGACCAAAAGAGGTCTCGAATACGCTTCGCCTCCAATGTTATCCCCAGTAGTTTCTGATTCTGATAGCGAAGAACGTTCTAATTCTTCCGATTCCAGATCATGGGATTCTGACACTAGTATTGGTGAAGTCCATCGTGTAATCGTATCTTCTAATATGGTTTCCGCTGAGCTTCCGGAAGGATATGATGAGGATATTGAAAAAAGTTCTGAAACAGATCCTTGGGCACAACAGATGGATAATCAGTGGGTACTCCGATTTGAACAGAGAGAACCTCCTACTGAAGATCAACTAGTCCAGGTTGATGTAGGAGAAAGCGAGTCGCCTCGTCCAATCTTTATTAGCAAGAATCTTCCAGAAGCAGATAAGCAAGAGTTGGTTCTTCTCATTAAAAAATATATTGACGTCTTTGCTTGGAGTTACGAGGACATACCAGGTTTAGATCCCAAGATTGCTACTCATAAATTGAATATTCTTTCCAATGCTAAACCAGTCAAACAGCAGCAACGGCGATTCAAGCCTGAAATGTTGGACGCAATCGATGATGAAGTCAAAAAGCTTATCGTTTGTGGCTTTATTCGAGAAGAACAACATCCTGATTGGGTAGCCAACGTTGTTCCAGTCCTGAAAAAAATTGGCAAAGTTCGAGTCTGTATTGACTTCCGGGATCTGAATGAAGCATGTCCGAAAGATGAATTTCTTCTCCCTATCACGGACGTCATGATTGACAATACTTGTGGGTTTGAGCGAATATCTTTTATGGATGGATTCTCTGGATACAATCAGATCAAGATGAATCCCGAAGATGAAAAACATACATCTTTCCGCACTCCTCGGGGAGTCTATTGCTACACAGTAATGCCATTTGGTCTCAAGAACGCTGGTGCAACTTACCAACGGGCCATGAGTACCATTTTCAGAGAACATCTTCGCAAAACAGTCGAATGTTATGTTGATGATATTGCTGTTAAAAGTCATCTAAAAGAAGATCATATCCAAGATTTGAGAACAATCTTCAATCTCATGCGTCAACATCAGCTCAAGATGAATCCCACCAAGTCATTCTTGGGTGTCTCTAGTGGTAAATTTCTCGGCTTCGTTATTACCTCCAAGGGTATACACGTGGATCCCGAGAAGATCAAAGCCATTCAAGAGATGCGTCCTCCACGCAACCTAAAAGAGCTACGAGGATTCCAAGGCCGACTTGCGTACATTAGGCGATTCATTTCGAACTTGTCTGGACGCTGTAGACCATTCACTCAGCTAATGAAGAAGGGTGTATCTTTTATTTGGACTGAAGAATGTCAATAAGCATTCGACAACATCAAACGTTATCTCATGAACCCACCAGTTTTGGTACCACCAATCTCAGGCATACCATTCTTAATGTATGTCCGTGCTATGGATCATTCGTTAGGTGCTTTACTCGTCCAAAAGAACAAAGAAGGTCACGAACAGGCCATCTACTATCTCAATCGTACTATGATTGGTGCTGAACACCGTTATAGTCCGGTTGAAAAAGAATGTCTGGCTCTTATGTTCGCCGTTCAAAAGACAAGACATTACATCATTGGTCAAACCATTCATGTCATATCCCGAGTCAATCCTCTTCGGGTATTAATGAAAAAGCCTAGCACACTCAACTCTCGGCTTGCTACATGGGCCATCCTTCTAGCTCAATATGACATGGTGTATGTTCCTCAAAAATCTGTCAAAGGTCAAGCACTGGCGGATTTCTTGGCGGCTCATCCCGTACCAGAAACATCCAAGCTTTATGATGAAATTCCAGACGAAACGTTGGAAGTCAACTTGATCTCTGAAGAATTTCCAACCTGGCGTCTATTCTTTGACGGAGCATCTAGAATCGGACCCAATGGTGCTATTGTAGCAGGAGTTGGAGTTGTTCTCGTTTCCCCAGAAGGATCAACTATCCAAAGAGCCTATTCTCTAGACGAATCCTGTTCCAACAACGTAGCCGAGTATAATTCTCTACTTATCGGTCTTCAATTAGCCAAGCAATTGAACGTCGAGTATCTCGAAGTCTATGGCGATTCTAAGCTGGTTGTCAACCAGGTTAGAGGAACTTATGAAGTCCGTCATCAAGATCTGGTACCTTACTTTGAAGCAGCAATCAACATGGCTACATCGTTCAAAGCTTTCTTTATTGAATATGTACGTCGAGATTGTAACACTGAAGCAGATGCCTTAGCCAATCTTGCAGCAGTCTTAGCTGTCCCCATCCGAAGACAACAAGTAGTGGTTATTTCTAATCGAGAATTGTTTTGCGTTAAAAACAATCGTAATATTGAGTTCAGTAATTTTGCTGAAGTTAATGTTATCAATGAAGATTGGAGAACTCCTTTTATCGACTTCGTGGTTCATGACATACTCCCTGAAGATCCTAAGGAAGCTACAAGTATTCGACGAAGATCTCTACGATTCTACTACAATCAAACCACTAAGACTCTCTATCGACGGACTTATGATGGCCTTCTTCTACGCTGTTTAGCTGGTGAAGAGGCAAAACAGGTATTGCGTGAAGCTCACGATGGTGTTTGCGGAGCACATCAGTCCGGTCCTAAACTACAGGATCGTATCCGAAGAATGGGTTATTACTGGCCCTCTATGGTATCAGATGCCATCGAATATGCAAGAAAATGTTGAGCCTGTCAAATCCATGCAGACTTCATTCATCAACCTTCGGAATTTCTACATCCGACAGCTGCTTCTTGGCCTTTCGAATCTTGGGACATGGATGTCATAGGTCCTATTAATCCCCCTTCTTCTAGAGGACATCGGTTCATTTTAGCAATAACAGACTACTTCTCTAAGTGGGCTGAAGCTATACCCTTGGCCGAAGTCAAAACCAGTAGCATTATCAACTTCGTCAAACATCATGTCATTTATCGATTTGGTGTCCCTAGACGAATTATTCATGACAACGGACCGCAATTCATCAGCCAGAAATTTACCAGATTCTGTGATGATCACGGGATTGACAATATCGCTTCGACTGCCTATAATCTTGCTACTAATGGTTTAGCCGAAGCCTTCAACAAAACTATTATCAAGCTTCTCAAAAGTTTGTATCCACTAACAAACGGAATTGGAGTGAAAAGCTTGGCGAGTGTCTATGGGCCTACCGAACTACGGTCCGCAATCCTACGGGTTTTACACCTTTCTCTTTGGTATATGGCTGTGAAGCTGTTCTTCCTCTGGAACTTCAAATTCCTTCTTTAAGGATTGCCATTGCTAACGAGCTCACTACAGAGAACAATGACCTTCTTCGACTTCAAGAATTGGAGGCACTGGATGAAAAGCGATTAATGGCTCAACAACATATTGAGTTATATCAAGCCCTCATTTCGAAGACTTTCAACCGTAAAGTGAAGGTCAGAGCCTTTCAGCAAGGAGAACTTGTTTTAACAGTTAGACGTCCTATGACTATGACTCATATGAGCAAAGGCAAGTTCGACGCAAAGTGGGAAGGTCTATACGTTGTGAGCAAAGTCTTCTCAAATGGAGCTTATCAACTCTCAGAACTAGATGGACGAATTGCAATGATGCCTATCAATGGCAAATTTCTTAAAAAGTACTATGTGTAAATGTAAATACTTGTAAATCATCAAACAAGTTCATGTTCATAAATAAAATTTTATTTAATCATGAATGATAGTACATGATATTAAGGAAGATCATTATCATCCTTCTCTACATTTGGACGTGGACCACTACCGTCCTTTTCAAAAACATGGTCAGCAAAAGAGCCGAAAACCTCTTTGCTGGAGCCCACGAGGAACTTGCAGGCAGCCATCCTCATGGCTTCTTCTTTTTCAGTCCTTCCTGGTTCAAGCAGAAAGTCCAGGATGTCTTTCGGTGGCTTGGGTGCAGACAAACCTTCGCCTGCTTCTGCTTCCTTTGGCTGATTTGGATCGACAAAACGTTCTTTAACGTCTTCTTCAACCTTTAGGGTGAGCTCAGTCTTCTTGAGTACATCTTCAGACGATATTTTTATGTTGAAAAGTGAAAGTACTCATTCCTGTCAGATTTCTGTCCTATTTATAGACAGAGATTTCTCAAACCACGAAGCGACACATTCATCTGACGGTTCACCCGTTCATTCATTTATCACCTGACGGTTCGTCCGTTCATTACATTCATCCGATGGTTCATCCGTTCATTTAATTCACTTGACGGTCCGTCCGTTCATCACATTCATCCGACGGTTCGCCCATTCATTCATTACCACTTGACGGTTTATCCGTTCGTTTTATCATTTGACGGTTTGCCCGTTCATCTCACATCCATATCAGCAACTTGTCGTTTTTGATTAAGTTGTCAGTTGAAATAATAATATTCAATATATTCTGCCACGTCCATATTACCTCTGAGCAGATATAATGAATATAATTATTTTCTACAAGAAATATATCATGTCTTGCACCTCTGAATATATTTTCTATCTCTATTATTTATATCTAAATAAGATATGCAATAAATAAGAGAGCCACAGCAAAATGTCTTTTATTTATCAAAATACGAGGCATTAAAAAAACACATCTACGACAAAAGATACAAAAAGTTCTATTAAGAAGGAGGAATAATCAAATTGTCGATCTGCTGCTTCAGAGTCTGCAACTCTTCTTCATGAGTGGATGTCACCCTCTTTCTAGCCTCCTCCATCCTGGTTTCTTTATTAAAGACGGGCATGTTTACAGTCCGGCGGGTAATCTCTGCACCATGAGTTGCATCGTACTCATCCTTCTCCTGAAGCAAGGCATTGAATTGTTCAAGCACAAGTTGATGATTAGCAGTTTCCTCTTCTAATTCTTGTTGGAGACGAACAATTTCTGCTTTCAGATCAGCAATTCTCTGTCCTTTTCTTTCAGCCATCAAAGTTACTGATTCTAGCTTGGAATTGTATTCAGCAGACTTTGTGGAATAAGCTTCCAAAAGATTTTGAAGATTCATCCTTTCTATATCAGCTGCTTGGGCCATTCGCTCGAACTCAGCCTGCACTAGAGATTCTATTTCCTTCTGTTTGAGCTCCTTATATTTCTTTATGGAGACTTTTAATTCATCCAGTATATGCTCAAGGAGAGTAGCTTGAGCTTCGTCACCTTGCTCCCTTACAGCCCTCACCAAGAGGGAAGTTGGTTTTCTAACCATAAAGAAGTCAGCTCCCTCTTTGTCCATCATTTTGTTGACTAGGGGTCTCAACGATTCAAAAAAAATCTGGTGAATGATTGAACAACTTGTTGATTGATTGCCAGAGTCCCAGGAGTCGCAGCTACACCTGTTGAAGATGAGGCAGCAGGATGCTCGATCCTTTGTGTCTGGATGGCAGGCTCTTTAAACAAAGGAGCCAGAGTAGAGCTTGTCGCCCCTCCTGTTTGTTCCTCTGCAAAAGTAAAATTGTTATTTTGCTAGTCGTTTCCCAAATAACCAAAAAGATCAAATGAAGGCAGTCTTACCTTGGTTCGGTCCAGCAATGAGCTTATCTCCTGCAGGAGTAGACTCTGGCAGAGCAGAAGTTACTTCAGCTATAACAGCTTGGCTGCTACCCGCCTCAGAACCACAAGACAAATGATGACTACTACTAATAACCACCGTCGGTATGGGCACTATGTCCGTGCATGTTGGAGGTGTTGGAGCAGTCTCATGATCTACAGAAAATACAAATAAAGGCATTAGCTATCAATTCATTCAAAAGGAGATTGCTAATTTTATTTTATACCTTGAGGATCATTGGCGGGAGTTTCTTCCAGGGCTTCTTTATTTATTGCTTTTTCGGGATTTAAGGTATCGGTAGCATTCTTTGGAGCCTCAACATCCTTTTCAAGATCTAAGGTCTCAGCAGCATTCTCTGGGATTTCAATATCCTCATTATTTACATTATTGACAGCAGTAGGAGATGCGTGCACTTCATCATCTTCTTCAAGATCTTGCATATAGTCATCAACATTTTTAGGCGAAGAGCTCTCCACATCCTCATCTTCTTCTGGTGCCTTTTCGCTGATAGTCGCTGTATGGTCGCCATGGTCATCCAGAGGATTGTAGATACAATCTTCTAAAGCTGTAATTACTTCGCGATCTTCTTCTTCGCGAAGGGTTCTCGGAGTAGGCGGAAGTTCAACAATCTGTAATTGCCCTTCCCTTGCTTCCTCCACAGTATTTCCTCTGGGCTCTTCGGCCTCAGTTTCCGGAGCAAGATCTGTCCTTTGCTCGATATCCTCTCTATGTTCAGGACTAGGAGTCTTATTCCTAGGTTCTAGAACAGGAGTGGGAGATGGAAAGATTACTCCAGCTGCAGCATCCATTACCATGGAAGACGGGGCTCGATTCCTTCTCTGAGCCAGCTTCTTTCTTTTCAATGGCCTATCAGGGCTCTCTATATTGATAGTTTCAACTTGTTTCTGGATAGAGGTTGGTGTTGAAGCCCCTTCTTGCTGAGCTGACTCGGCCATTTGCCGAGACTGAGATCGAGTAGTGATCCTTTCAGAAGAGTGATCTAAAATCAACTTCTTCTTTGCCACTGGAGCAGGAGGCTCCTCTCTTCTCTTCCTTTTTGCATGAGATTTTCCCACCTTTAGAGAGACACGTAGTGGTGCATTTACTTCTTGAGGGAACATAATATCCCTTGAGACTTCCAAAGGTGCATCTGCGGGCTCGTGCACCTCATCATTTATCGGGATCGACAGAGCAATTCTTCCTTTCTTCAATCTCATCGAAGAAGCGAAACTATCTGCGAGATTAAAATTCTCGGCAAAAGTGTTCGCGGATGTATAAAATACTGAATAAGTAAATAGCATCCGAGGACCATGAGTGCTATTTGTCGGCATCGAGAATATGGCCTTCGTATCCCGGGCATTATAGTAAGCCCAGGCTCGGGCCCCGTCTATCAAAAAACCCTTGCCTTGGAGGCAGGTGATTGTATTCCCCACATGGAATTGATCATATCCAAACTGCCGAGCAAATCGGCTGGGGAGATATGGTTCTAAGTAACATTCCTCTTCGAACCGGTATACCAGATGAGATGGTCGAATTATCTTCAACCATTCAAAGGCTGCACGGTTTAGAGGTTGCATCTTTGAGTCCACCATGTTTGTTGGCATCTGATCATATCCAGCAGGGAGAGGAGCACAACAAAAGTTCTATCCTCTATTCAGATTTAAAACATATCTACACTCGCTCAAAGAAGTGTACTTCTATTTTCCATGAGAGTACCTTCGCAGAAAGCTGCCATCAGCCGGTCCCATGCCGGGGTCCATTAAAGTGGGATAGTGGAGAAGCAACCATCCAAATAGATATGTGTATGGCAGTTCTAGGCGAGGGAACTCTTTCTCTCCTTTTGCTTTCAGCATCAGATCAACATACAAACGAAGACTGTCATTTAATTTGCAAGTCATTGCTGATAACAAGTCCACCTTGTAGCCGAAGACTAACTTGACAGCGACAAAAAGAACGCCGCGGTGGAAACGGTCCACAGCACTGGATCCGGGGACTACAAATCGTCGAAGCCAGTATGTCAGAAACCCTGCCAGTTGGGCTTCTTTCGACATGGGTCTATAACCCATTCTCAAGTAACTCTCCAGAGTGTCCCCTTTCTTTAAAGGAGGATATTGATAATCATCTTTCATTTCTTTATCAAAATTACCACTCGCTTCCATCAGCTTCATAACTTCTGTATTGCTCAAAGGTTTGAAGAAATTAGGATAACATTTGTCATTTTCCTTAGTCTTCTTCTCTTCTATGTGGTTGAGGAACAGATAGGGAAGCCATTTCGAAGAATAACAGGTGTTGGCTGTAGCACTCTTATAAAACAGGGAACGGATCTTGTAATGGCATAGCAGTTTCTCGAATACTGCTACCATTGCTGCATTTTCCTTTCTAAGTTTGTCCAACTCGTCATTAGTTGGTACATACTCTTCATATGGAGCGTCTGCCATTGGCAAGTATGAGATATATTTCATCTCGTGGAGTGCAAACCCAATTTCTTCACCAGGGGTCATAAAAGTTCCTGTTCTATATTTGTATCTTTCAGCCAAGGCCAAGAACATGTGTGGATTGGGTGCAAAACCATAAACAGTGGCGTATATTGCTTGGTACAGATTGATTTATTGAAGTCTGTCTTCAAATGTTGTCAGAATCCAATTTGCAATACAATTCCATCTCCTGTAATCTGGATTCACCAATCTAGTTAATCTGATATCTTGTTCGGGGTACTTCCCTTCAGCTTTCGCAAATTCATTTGCAAATATCGGTGTTCTGACAGGCATCAACAAAGAGGAGTTCTCTGGCGGAATGCAACCAGGTCTCAGGCCTCTCAACAGGACACTGTATCGATCAGAGGAGCTGTAAAACATATCCTTCTTATTTGACCCCTTCTTTACAAAATTTTTCCCTGCACGGGCGTCTTGGAAAAGAGTAATGTTCCACTCCATCTTTCTTGGGTAGCTCGCATGAGCATACCGGGATAAAGGGAGACAGCGGGCAATATCTGGTATAAAGAATGATCTATCTTCCTGATGGACTATTCTTTCCTCCATCCTCGGCCTTGGTTGAGAGCTTTTCTCAAAAGCCTCACCAAATAAGAATGAAGGTTTCTTATGAATAACAGCGTCTGCTGATTCCAAGGGCTGTCCATTCATTAAACACAGTAGAGTCTCATTGTCTTGAGATATCAGAATCGCTTGACGGGAAGTCGGTAAATCATATTGGGGATAATGTACATGAGAGAGATCCTCTTTATACTCAGACTCTGAAAGAGTTCCCACAAAAGTTTCATATTCTGGATCTTCTCTCACATTAACTGCATCAAACAGAGAAAATAAAGATCATTACAAGTCAAGTCAAAGATTCTGTCATAAGTTTGTGCAAAATCAGAAGGCGCAACATCAGATTACGCAGCATCAGTTTGCGCAAACGTCAGACTGCACGAATAAACAACCATCAGTTTGCGCTGACCATCTCGCACAAATTAGCAGATTGCGCTGACATCTGCCAGCGCAGTTCAACCGATTGCGCAGGAAGTCACTCTTCATAAAAATGAAGAGTTAACTGATTTGTGCAACCAGAACCCTAAAGAGGGTGGCGCAGTATAATCACATCTCTAAAAAGAGATGGATTTTGAAGAACTGTAAGATCAAAACCCTAAAAAGGGTTTTTGATTCAAAGTTCTCTACCTGACATTGCGGGGTGCGCAGATTCATGACGAGAAGCTAGTCGCGCAGTTCTGTCTGATGACTCGGCCGGGGCCTTGCCCTTATCGGCTGCGAAGGATCGTCGGGGCGCCATGAAGATCGTCGGAGAAGGAAGTCGAAGTTCTCTCAGAAATTTCTTTCTCTCAAACACAAAGAAGGCAAAGTAAAAAAATAAAACGAAGAAGAGAGCTATTTATAGTTTTCAAAAATGAAACGGCTGCCTCAGTTTGCGCCTAAAATTGTGGACAATCCTTCAGATTGCGCAGCCAGCTCACATCATGCGCAAATTGGTTCTAATTTCAAAATTCAAAGTATTTCAAAATTTTGAATAAGTTCAACTTTCGAAAACTTTGAAGGGGGTCTTGTAGGTCCTAAAAAATCAAGTGGCACACATCAACAAAGTCAAAAAATCAAGAAATACAACTTTCAGATGACTTGCGCAGACAACAGATTGTGCACCATTCAGATTGCGCAAGATCGATTGCGCACACTCTCAACTGCGCAAGCTGACGTGGCACAAGTCATCATTACCTGACACAATCAATTTTTTTGATAACTGACAGCACGGAGATCGAGGCGGCCGTTCGTTTAATCGTGCAGCACGACGCTCGAGGACAGCTGGCAGCGCAATCTATGTCTGCGTAAATCAAATTGGCGCAATCCATTTCCTGCACAAATCAAGTTGGCGTAAACCAAAGTCTGCGCAGTTCAATGTGCATGTTCTACCAGTACAAATGATAAAGTACACGTGGCATTCATGCCATCAATTGCTCATTTCGTGGCAACTGCCTATGCACGATCATGCACATTTCAATCAAATGATGCCTTGTGTCCAAGACAGTTAACCCATGATCCAGCAACTGCCTGCGCAGTCCATTGATGCGCAAATCAATTGCTGTGCAATCCATCATACGCAGTCCAGAATAACTAAAAGTTAGTTATTTCTTAGAACTCTATAAATAGAGTTTCAAGTCTTCATTCAAGGGGATCACGAATCAATAATCAGAGATCAGAGAGTTCTGGAGTTCTTGCCCTAGTGCTGCTGCATTCTTCCGAGGCTTTTGCCTTCGACTTCCGAGGCTTTCTACCTTCAATTTCAGAGTTGTTTTCAACTTCAGAGGCTTCATCTTCAGAGTTCACATCGTCCAAGGGATAAAGCAATCGTCATCTAGATTGGATTCCTAAAGTTGTACCATTCCCAGAATTCAAATTGTAATCTTTTACAAAGTTTGTATCAATAAAGTTTTTTAACTTTTGTTTTTGCAAACAGTCGTCAAACTATATGTCTGTGAATTCGTTTTCCCGATACGAACCCAACCGTATGTCCAAAGTTGGATTCCGGCGAACTGTACACAAAATCACCCGTTGAGTCGGACCGGGGGCCCGCGAAACGGCGATTTTATCAACTGTCTCCGAATCAGACCAAACTTGGCATACAGGACCAAAAAAACGATACGGTCCTGTTGGCACAAGTTTCATCTCGATCTGACGAGCATGCCCAAAGTAATTGGAGTTTGTACAAAGTGGTCGATACGATGAATTTCGACGGATACGTATCAAATTTGTCGCGCACACGCGACCGATTTGAATTCCGTCAAAGCCCACAAGATCACGAAGCTGATACGTGGCTTTCGATGCTTTCAGTTCGCGACCACGTCGCTCGGTTTGGCGGGATGGACGTTGTATCAGAAGGATTTTCTAAAAGTTTATTATTTTTGAAAATAGTTTTTGATGGTTTTTGAATTCGACTATCTTTATACATACTTGATAAAAACTGAATCTACAAAATAGGTTTTAATCTCGTATATATTAACTAAAACTGTTTCAAATAGGTTTTTGAAAACTCTTACTATCTGGCTCGGTAATACCCTTCTAAAACAGGGTTCTTGCTGCTTACATATCCTTTTTTTTGGACATTGCTCGTCAGTTTTTGCATCAATTTCGTGAATCGATGGCTCGACCAGATTAGATTCTACTTGTTAGGATATATAGGGGGTCATATAGGGTGCCTCTACGAGTTGATAGATCAAAATTTACTCGGAGTTAATGGGAGAAATCAAACCTCAAAGTCGCCTGGTCGTCAACTACTGCTGTTGCGGCAGTCCTGTTTGCTGCGGCGCTCGGCCGGCCGCCGGCGGTCCTCCGGCGACGCGCGGCCGTCGGGGTGGCCGCCCAGGGTGGCGCGTGGTGATGGCGTGGGTTCTCTTAGGGTTTAGGTGATATTTTGCCCCCTGTTTTGATCGCTACGTATTTATTTGTATGCACGGGTACTCTCGGTTATATCCAATTATACTGCTACTTGCTTGGTGCTCGGCCTGGCCTTGCTGGGCTGGGCCAGGGATCTCCTTCACCGTTGGACTGGCTTGGGGTTTGGGTGTGCTTGCTATATTCTAGTTTCTATTCTTCTTAATAAATATATAACTATATATACACACAATTATATATAGTATATATATATTTATATATACAAACATCTAGACACGTATATTGTATATATCTATATATATATATATATATATATATATATATATATATATATATATATATATATATATATATATATATAATATGTAATACGTATATATACATATATATGCATATGATAAATACATATATATACCTACATTTATATTTTACATACATACTAATATATATACATATACACCATGAATACAATATATATTTATATATACATACAACTATACACGTATATCGTATATATTTATATTTACATACACACATAAATATATAAGCCATAGTTAGAGAATATTATAGACAAATGATTAACTTAACACTAATAATAATAATAATCCCAATGATAATTAAAATACTCCAATATTAGTTTTTGGGTGGACATATCCTACACCATTTTTACTGGGCTCCAGAAAATCGTACCAATACTTTAAATGACATCTGATATTATTAATATCTATATTATACATATAACTAATATTTAGAAAATATTTGGCGATTCCTAAAAATATATACAAATTATTTGCACATACATAAATATGTCTACAGGGCAGTCTTGGTCTCACTTACATGCCCACAGGGTTGGGATTTAGTTCAGGTCCAGTCTGGACTAAATTGGTATACCGGGTCTCCTACAAGTCAATAATATAATTAATAATAAATTAAAATGCCTTTAGAGGTTAGGTCGCAACTTGATATGGTTTTCCTAGTTAGGACACTCCCATGGCTTGGCATTCCCTTACCATGGCTAAACACTAGTCAAAGCACGCCACTGTACTGTCCGTGCCATGATTCCTAGTTGTCTGATACTTCAAAACTCAACCATGGCTAAAGTCATCTACCGTAGTAATTAACTAAATAATTATTTATAAAATCTGAAAATTACCACCTAAATCAAATAAATAATAAAAAAATATTTTCGACAATTTTTCGGGAAGGGAGGCTACACGGTCAATGGATCCCAAACAACCGGGAGTAAGAATTCCTGAAATGCAATCGAAATTAACCTCTCCATGAATACGTGACAATCATGGCTCTTCATTCCTGTCAGTTTGTTCTCCTTGTGGTCGACGCATCTTCTCAAGTTCGAAACATACCCGTCTGGAAATTTCAGACCTTGAATCCACCTACAAAGTCTCACTTTATCCTCCTTCTCCAGTGAGAAAATTGCCTTAGGCTGCTTCAACTTCCCATTTCTGTCCTCTGTAAAATGCAATGCAGGACTTCTACATATTTCTTCCAAGTCCAATCTAGCCTTTGGATTGTCTTTCGTCTTCCCCTTTATGTCCATTACAGTATTAATTATGTTGTCAAACACATTCTTCTCGATATACATGACATCAAGGTTATGTCTAATCAGATTGGTGCTCCAATATGGCAGATCCCAGAATATACTTCTCTTCGTCCAGTTATAAGTACGACCAAATCCGTCACACGTGTAGCCCATAGCAGGCTCTTCAATAGCTCTTGGTAAATCTTTTACCTCTTCCTATATCGTGTATCCGGGCCACTTTGGCGGTGGATTAGCCTTCTCCACAACGCCAGCACGAAAAGCATTCATGTTCCTCCGGTACGGATGATCCTTCGGCAGGAATTGTCGATGACAATCGAAGAAGCACGGTTTGCCTCTGTGTTTCAAACGGAAAGCCTTAGTGCGGTCCATGCAATACGGACATGAAAGACGACCATGCGTGCTCCATCCAGATAACATACCATAGGCAGGAAAGTCGTTGATGGTCCACATAAGTACTGCCCGCATCTGAAAATTTTGTTTTCTAGATACATCATACGTGTTGGAACCTACTTCCCACAGCTGATTCAACTCATCAATCAATGGCTGTAAATACACATCGATGTTTCTTTTCGGATTGTTCGGACCTGGGATAATAACGGTGAGGAACATATACAGAGTCTTCATGCACATCCAAGACGGTAGATTGTACGGAGTAACGATCACATGCCAACACGAATACTGGGATCCCGAAAGTCCGAATAGAGTAAAACTGTCGGAGCAGAGACCCAATCTGACATTACGCGGATCAGAAGCAAAATCTGGATACTCTCGATCAAAGTGCTTCCATGCTTCTCCATCAGATGGGTGATCCAATACTCCTTCGGTCTGTTCCCGCTTATGCCAACTCATATTTTTTGCTGTTTCCTTCACCATAAACAACTGCTTGCAACCGCCGCGTCAACGACAAGTAGTGTATCGAATCAGTAGGCTTCCTGGTACCGACAGACCTTCCTCTACCACTACCCTTGTAGCGTTCGGCACCACAAAATCTGCAGACATCTTCATCCTTGTCGTCTTTGTAGTACAACA
>JANAVB010044419.1:24672847-24710347 GCA_029216955.1 Iris pallida
GTCTATGGCTGAAGTTCTGATTCTCCTTCTTCACCACCTCCTGCCATGTAAGCTGTCATGACATGGGGGGATGGGATGGATCGGTTGTAGCTTCACTCTCGACTTCACTTTCTTGTGGAGGAATCTCTTTCTCCAAGGCTTCATGCTGGCTACCCCTAGCTGTGTCGGGGTCGGTTCCTTGGAGTACTTCCTTGTCTTCGAGAGGAGGAACGTAAGGGGTCTGACTACCCACAGCTGATGTTTCTTCTGGAACCTTCTTCTTTGATCGGGTGCTTTCGAACACCCCTGAGGATGGGATCGTCAACTTACTCTTCCTTGGCTGAATTTTGGATGAAGCCACTGAAGTCGAAGAGTTGGGAGTCGTCTTCCGTGCTGCTGAGTAGGAGTTGGAGACAACGTGGCAAGAAGCAACCTTGGGCTCAGGCTTCTCTTCAATTGATACCTTCTTTCTGAGGTGGCGTCGGATAGGTACCACAGCTTGCAGTCGTTGGAACACGGACTGCCTTTGTGGTAGAGCTACTGCTTTGCTATAACAGCAATTGATGGTGATCATGGCACAAGTGTGCCCTATGAGGGATACATCATGCTTAATGGTCGGCTCTTCTGATATGCGTTTATGATTGATCACATTACACAAATTATTTTGGGGGAGTTTTACTTTCATACCCCCTTCAGCCGCATGGCGAGGCCAAGCGTCGGGGTGATCATGTGTATGCTCTGCCCCTTGATCCAGTTTTTGTGCATAGGATGCACCCAGATCATTGGTGGGGGAGCAACATGGATTATAACTCGAACCCACTTCATGCACGCAACCAATATGGGCGCATGGGTTCAAGACCACAGATTTTACCAAGCACGACTTGGTTCGAAATACAGTGGATGCGCCTAAACAAGACATGGACTTTGAAAGTCAGCTCGTAACCGGCGCATATGCACCCGATTCGAACTTGTACAATTTACCATCAGCAGCGTGCATAATTTTGAGCGCATGCTTCTGGTTTACTATTGGTGTAGCACGTTTGAGGCGTATGGCCCATGCTGCTTTGGATTTCTTTGTACTAGCATGCGAAGGCATATAGTACTCAGAATCTAATTCTTTGTCACCATTACAGTGAGTAAGTCTGTCAAAGACAGATGCTTTCTCCTGTGCCCCAGAGTTCATGCGCAGGAGATTAGCTGTGCCCTTGCTCCGTCGGCGCATCTTCTTCGGCTGGGAAGAAGACGGTTGGGGAATGCAGTCAATACTGCATTTTCTTGATTGATGTGCTGCACCAGTAGCACATCCTGGCTGAGAACGTCAGCAGGAAGGTGAGCTACGGCAGCGCATCCCCTTCAGCGGTGGTGCTAGGTGCATCGACCTTGTGCACCCAGACTTGGCGAGTCTTCTTCGGCTTTGCCAGCCGCTTCGAAGGACTCGCACTGCCTTCATAGATGAACTCCTTATCCGCCTATTGTTTGAGGCACACCACAAGTATTTTGTGAGAGGAGCCCAGCTTGTTCTCGTCGGATTACGACACAACTTTCTCGTTGGATGAGAAAGAAGTCGCCAACAGAGTCGCCAGCTTATTTGCCATTAAAAACTCTTGTATATATGTTTTAATTACAAACAGAACATAGTACAATATATGACTTAGATGTAGTCCTAGGAGTACGTTTTTGTTTTTATTTGGGTACTGTGTTGATAGAGCGAGTGGTAATACATTGACTCCGTTGACGATCTGATGACGATCTTGGACTCTCTGATGGTCTGGGTTGCTCTGGATGCCGGAGCATTGTGAGGAGAAGTGGACGTTAAGTATCTCTTCTAGCCTTTGTATGTGGGTATGATGATCTCTGTGTGTGTGTCGAATGAATGAATGATCCTTCTATTTATAGGTAGTAGGGTGGCCTGCTCATGCGTGCATCTGTAGGAGGCGCCTGGTCGAAGTAACACTACGTGGCTGGAGATGCGGGGGCGCATGGATGATGCTCCCTGATCAGAAGTTGAATCTATTAAACTGCATTGGTGGGCTACAGTAGAACTGACACGTGGCAGTTGCGAAGATCCTTCTATTGCTGAAATTTTGGGTGGTTAGCACCCATTTTTTAGCAGAACTGAGTCAATGACACGTGGCGCGTGCGCATGGCTCAAAGATCCCGGATTTGGTTGGGAGAATGATCTGTTAGGATGCGCCTAGGATCAGGCGCATGGTGGCGACTTGGTCTATGACTTTTTAAGAGTCACAGACAAGTTTAGGCGCCTGGCTTTTGAGGCGCATGTAGGGCTTCGCATCAGGATGCGCCTAGGATCAGGTGCATGGGGAGACTTGGTCGATGACTTTGAAGGGACATAGACAAGTCCTAATGCATGGCTTTTGAGGCGCATGGAGAGACGTCACTCGAGATCAGGAGTACATATGGGGAGGGCGTATGGCTCTTGAAGCGAATGCTATGTTCTAGGCGCATGACCAGGGAGGCACATGCACATGATTTAGTCAGGCCATGTGGAAACTGTAGCCGACAAAAAGTAATGATATGCTGACATCGGTGGCACTTCGTTTTCTGTAAAAAGTTGCCAAACGTTCAGTCATTGGGACGCATGCTGCCGCTACTGTCACATAGCATTAAATGCTCTGATAGGTGGCAAGCTTTTTGTAGGCGCATGGATCCATGTCTCTATCGGGCGCATCTGCATAAGTTCCCGTCGGGCGCATCAACAGAGTGTGTGATGCTGTCGGCGCATCTGTCATACGGTGCATCTGCCATGTGGCACATCTGCCACATGGCGCATCCTTCTTGGCTTTGACTGTTGATTTCTTCAATGCTTTTAAATAGCCATTGTGACTTAGCTGTGTTCGAAGGGACGGGTTCATTGCCTTGAATGCAAATTTATTACACAAAATTTGGAGAGCTTGCCACTTGGCGCATGGGTTTGATTTGCCCGACCTATAAATAGCAGCATGGAGAGAAGTTTTTCTTCTTATTTTCTCTCGCCTTCCCGATCAGAGATGAACTTACTCGGTCCCTCTTCTTGGCGAATCATCGACGATGAACTCTTTCCGAAGGTGAAGATGCGTCGAGTTGCTTTGTCGAGCGTCCGTTCTGCTTTCGTACGCACCTATGGGGGTGCCTGTTACATCCAAACATCGGGATCGTCGCATCTCAACGCAGGCCGAAGGTGTCTGTTGCATCCAAAGATCGGGGCATTCGTGCCCTGATTTTTGTTAGGCTGGAAGAGCTACTCCTCCTGCTAGAGTGGCCGCACTCCGACAGGAAGGTAATTAGCTCTAACTATGCACGGTGTCCAGCTGATGCGCTTGACGAGTATTGCTCTTGGCAAGAGATGTGCCGGACGAGTGATGCGCCTAACGAGTGATGCACCAGACGAGTGATGCACCTGGCGAGTGATGCTCCACCTGAGTAATACGCCAGACGAGTGATGCGCCTGACGAGTAGTCTTTTAGGTTTTTTCTGAAGAATAGGTAGGCAACTCTAGAGGGGGGTGAATAGAGTTTATAACAAAAATGATAAATTAAAACTTAAACTCTTTTCACCAACAAAATAATCAGAGTAAGATAAATGCGGAAATAAAGTAGTCAGAGAGCAAGCACAAATGCAGTAAAATTTTTAACCTGGTTTTCCTTGTGGAGGACTAGTCCAGGCCTGAAAACTCTAGCTCAGGATTGAAATCCACTATTTATGAAATATGATTACAATTATGTGCCTTTTCACAGAAGAGCACGCCAAACTTCTTTCAATGATCGCTGTGGCAAAACTTGGACTTTTCCAAGCGACTTACAACTTCTTGCACTTCAAACTTCTAGCTAAATCGTACCGAGCAACTTGGTCGGTTGGAAAGTTTGAATGCTAAGTTGGATAGGAAGGTAAATCTCTTTAATATGTAGGCTATGTAAGAGAAGAAGAAGAAAAGATTGGATGAATTAAAATGAGAAAATTTAAGGCCTATTTATAGGGTCTTGAGTAGGCAGAATTCGGCCAGAATTCTGTGTCCAGAATTCAAATTTTTGGCCATTGGATAACTAGCAGTGATCAAACCCTAAAAATTAGCTTCCTGTAATTTAGGGGGCGGTGTTCGGCCCGAACTCTGTGTGGAGGCAGAGTTCGGCCCGAACTCTGTCTCCTATGGACAGAAAGTCCTTAATGGGCTTCTGGATGAATGGGCTGATTTGGATATTGGCTAAATAACCTATATGGCTATGTCTAGCCCAAAGTTGCTCAGTTTGACCCAACGTATATTATTCTATACTCAAAAACAGTAAAATATACAAACTCCAGAATATACAAAGTAGTAAATTTTCAGGCTGCTGTAGACTTGAACCGATGAGCTGAGTTGATCGATTTAGAGCTTGATGTGTCAAATTGGACTATGACAAATATTGTTTTGTTAATTATTAAGATTAGGTTGACTGTGATCCGGTTTGGGTCAACAATCTCCCCCATTTTGATAATTGACAAAATATGATATTTGTATGTCTTAATATCCATACCTGGACACATTATGGCTCCCCTGTACTTGAACAAATTTGCTCCCCCGTAAAATGATATTTCCTGTGACAAGTTCTCATCCAAGTATACATAATTCATAGTGCTAAGGCAAATATCAAGTGTTCTCCCTCTTTTGACAAACATCAAAATAAAGACGAATATATAGAGAAGCAATATAGAGACCATCCACATAATGAAAGATAATATGCTAACAGCAGTTTTGAACAAGTCTAAACAGAGCCATAGAGTTTAACAACAAAAAAGCATAATCAAAAGAAACATAGTGCCAAAATGAAAAATAGTCCTAAGCATCAGTGGCAATACAAAAGCCATATCCATCATGGAGCATGTGAAGGCCCCGTACCATCGGAACTGGTACGACAGGGATCAACAAATGCAGAGGTCGGATCAAGGTAGCGATGAACCCAAGAATCGTCAATGCGATTACCGTCGGGAGACGGATCACACATCATCGGAATCGGCATCGTCGGATGGGAGGCCATAGAATACTGAATGTCATGGATGGAGTTGCTGAGCGCACTCATCTGTGGTGTGGTGCGATAGTCCATCTGCGTCCAGCGGTCGTCCATCTCAGCCTAACATTCGTCCTCCAAATGAAAGCGATCGTGAAGCATAGTCTGAATAGAGTCAAGAGTAGCAGTAGACTCGGGAGCAGGGGAATCAGGAGCAGCAAAGGGTACAGGAGAATCAGGTTCCTCAGCGGCATCAGACTCATAGGAGGCTGCAGCAGCAACAATTCTCCGTGCCTTGGTCAGATAGGCAGGAGGAGACAAAGACTGACACTGATCTAATGGGACATGAAAGGCACAAAAGATCATAGAAAGATACATGGCATAAACCAAGGACTTTGGTTTAGGCCTAGCACGAATCATCCAATCCATCATCGTACGAGGAAAGTTGAAAGGAACGCAAAAGTGCAGAAAGAAAGGAGCAGTGATCTCAAAGTAAGTAACTTCATCAGTCGATCCAGCTTTCGACAAGACCAAGGAAAAAATAATGCGATGAAGTTCATAAAAGTGATTATTGAGATATTTAGCCTTAAGTTTGTGAGAATGTGCATTAGGAGAGCAAAGATCATCCTTGAAACTTTCCAAAGTGGTCTCACCGGGGAAGACAATTAAATCTTGGGCATCATCAAGCCGTTCCCAAGTATTAGGCTCGGGCAGACCAAGAAGATCGACTAACTCAAAATCATCAAATGAGATGTCGATATCGACGGCATGGGAGTAGATATGGTCGCGGTCATAAGTCATATTGCAATAAAACATTTGAATGGCATTCACATAGATAGGTTCACGAGTTACAACAAGTTCATCGAGACACAAGTCAAGAAAGTTAGGAAGATAGTCGAAAAGCACCGTGAACTTAATAGGGCATCCAAAAAATATACTATGATGACGAAAGTCGGCAAACCATGCGTTAGAGGCATCTAACGATACAAAAATACGGTCATCATATGTATCAAAATTGAGAGGTGGAGGTGGGTTGAATAGAGGGTGGATCATGCCATGAGGAGGAGGAGGAATAGGTTGCGGGATTGGTTGAGGATGTGGTGGAGGATTTGGTGGAGGGTTGGGTAGAGGATTAGTAGAGGATTCACCTATACTTCTCCTTGGTCTCTTCTCTCTACCAAGCAACCTAGGTTCCATGAGAAAAAAATTGAGAGAAAAGAAAGAAAGAGAAGATATACCTCAAAAAGAGACCCAAGATGGAAGAGAAGGAGCCTAAGATTGATCTCCTTGAGTTTGGAGAGAGATTTCCCAAGGATTGGAGACTTCTAGGGTTAGGGTTTTGAAAGAAATATGTTTGGAGAGGTTTGGAGAAGACAATGGAGAGGAGAGAGAGAGGGAATCCCGAGTTTACGAAGAGTTGGTCGGCTGTTCGGGTCAAATATGAGCCATCGGATCACAAACAAAGGAACGACTGATTGCCACCCGAGGTTCTGGAACAAGAAGGTCGAACTCGGCCCGAACTCTGTGTGGGGGCAGAGTTCGACCTGAGTTCTGGTCCCTTGGGCCAGAACTTCAAGCAAAAATCAAATAGAAAGAATTGGTAAGAAAAAATATTAATGAATGTAGAAATTTTAAATAGGGCAGGCTATAAAACAAATTAACCATATAATAAACAAGGAGTTATGACATAAATCAATATGGTGAAACTGTCATGGGGTAGCTGCAGGGGCCTGATCCCAGCTAGCGATAGTCCGAAGACTAGTGCACCCTGTCGCTTAGGCTTTTACGCCTTGTTGTCAGAAGGACCCTTTCGGCTTGTACCTATAGCAAAGTCAGCATAGAGAATCTTTACATAATCGATATTTACGCAGGTCAATTTTATGAATAACCGTTTCATATAAAATTCCTAATTCACGACAAAGAAAATTGAATCGCTTCTCGGATAGTGGTTTTATAAAGGAATCGGCCAACCGATGATCTGTGTCAATAAATTCTAAATTGATAGTGCCATTTTGTTGATGATCACGCAAAAAGTGATGACAAATTTCAATGTATTTTGTACGTGAGTGACATATGGGATTCTTAGTAAGGTTGATAGCACTAGTGTTATCACAGAATATAGGAATGTGCATAAAAGATAGGTTATAGTCTGCAAGGGTTTGCTTCATCCACAGAATTTGTGCACATCAACGACCAGCTACGATATCTTCAGCTTCTGTTGTGGATAGTGCGACAGGATTCTGCTTTTTGCTAAACCAAGAGACTAGAGCCTTGCCTAATAAATGACACGTGCCGCTAGTACTTTTACGGTCGACTTTGCATCAGGCGAAATCAGCATCCGAAAAACCAATAAGGTCAAAGAATGTTGATTTGGGATACCATAAGCCCACTGTAACAGTACCTTTAAGGTATCGAAAGATACGCTTAACGGCGGACATGTGTGATTCCTTAGGACTAGCTTGATAGCGAGCACACAGGCAAACACTAAACATAATATCAGGGTGACTAGCAGTTAAATAAAGTAGACTGCCTATCATACCTCGATACTTACGTTGATCCACAGGTTTGCCGCTTTCATCTGGTTCTAGCTTGGTTGTAGTAGCCATTGGAGTGCCAATTGGTTTGACATTGTCAAGGTCAAACTTCTTTAGCATGTCCTTTGTATACTTTGACTGACAGATGAAAGTTCCATGCGATGTTTGTTTGACTTGCAGTCCAATGAAGTAATTGAGCTCCTCCATCATGCACATCTTAAACTCGTTCTGCATACACTTAACAAAATCTTGACAGAGAGTTTCATCAGTAGAACCAAATATGATATCATCAACGTAAATTTATACTAAAAGAATAGTATCTTTGAAAGATTTTATAAAGTGTGTAGTGTCAATTTTCCCTTTTGAGAAACCTTTATCTAATAAGAAAGTACTTAGGCATTCATACCAAGCTCTGGAGCTTGTTTGAGGTCGTAAAGTGCTTTCTTCAGTTTGAAAATATGGTCGAGAAATTTGTGATTTTCAAAATCAGGAGGTTGTTTTATAAAAACTTTCTCCTTAATAAGACCATTTAAAAAGGCACTTTTGACATCCATTTGAAAAAGTTTAAAATTTTGAAAGTTTGCAGATGCACAAAGCATTCGAATGGATTCCAGTCTTGCAACAGGAGCATACGTCTCATCATAGTCGATACCTTGCTCTTGGTTCTATCCTTGAGCTACTAGACGAGCTTTGTTGCGAGTGACTGAACCTTCTTCATTTACTTTGTTGTGAAAAACCTATTTAATACCAATGATCGAATGATTAGCTGGTTTAGGAACAAGTTTCCAGACCTGGATCCTTTCGAATTGGTTGAGTTCTTCTTGCATGGCAGAATTCCAAAGCTCATCATTAAAAGCTTCTAAAACATTCTTAGGCTCAATTTGAGAAATGAAGGTAGTGCTAGCAATCGAATCTCTTAAGGATGAACGAGTACTTACTCCGCGAGATACTTCACCTATTACCAAGTTCTCTGGATGTGACAGTTTGAACTCAAATTTCTTCGGTAGGCCTTCCAGAGAGTTGGCTTCATGATTAGTAGTCATCGGCGTAGAAGTTGATGGTTCATCATCATCGTTGGGGATGGAAGCTGTACTGTTTTCTTCATCAAAAGTAACATTAGTAGATTCTTCTACTATTATGGAGCATTTGTTGAATACTCGATATACCTTACTCTTGGCAGCATAGCCAAGAAAAATACTATCGTCAGCTTTGGCATCAAATTTGCCTAAGTTGTCTTTGGTGTTAAGGATAAAACAGCGACAACCGAACACTCTAAAATATGAAACATTTGGAGTTCTACCAAACCAAAGCTTATAGGGTATTTTCTTTGTAATAGGTCGAGTAAGCACCCTATTTAAAATATGGCACAATGTATTGACAGCTTCAGCCCAAAAATATTTTAGAAGTAAAAATTTATTTAACATGACTCTGGCTATATCGCCAAGAGTCCTATTCTTCCGCTCTACAATACCATTTTGTTGAGGAGTTCTAGGAGAAGAAAACTCATGATCAAAACCATTTGAATCATAAAACTTTTCAAAATCAAAATTTTTGAATTTGCCTCCATGATCACTTCGGATTCGAGTAATCATGTAGCCTTTTTCGTTTTGAACATTTTTAACAAATTTTTTTGTTTGCCATTAAAATCTTTTGATTGTAATTTCAATTACAAATAGAACAGTGTTACAATATAGGACTTAGATGTAGTCCTAGGAGAACACTTTTGTTTATCTGGGTCCCTGTGTCGATAGAGCGAGTGGTAATACGTTGACTCCGTTGACGATTTGACGACGGTTATCGGTTCTCTAAAGGTCTGAGTAGCTCTGGGTGCTGGAGCTTACGGAGAGGAAAAAGACGTTGAGTCTCTGTATCTGCCTCTCTCACGATGTATTCAGGCCTCTGTCTGTAGGTGTGTATCTCTGTGTGTGTAAGAAGGAGATAATCCCACTATTTGTAGCTTATAGGCTGGCTGCTCATGTGCGCATAGATAGGATACGCCTGTACGTGGGGATGCCACGTGGTTGAAGCTGCGAGAGGCGTATGGATGATGCACCATCATTTGTGGGTTGAATCCTTCATGCTGTTTTTATGGGCTGGCACGTAGCAGAGGAGATGATCTTTCTGTTGCTGAGATCTTGGATGATTAGCACCCCTTCATAGGCTGAATTGAGTCAAAGGACACGTGTCGTAGGTCCATGGTTCAAAGATCATAGATTTGGTGGAGAGTGATCTGATAGGATGTGCTTGGGATTGGGCGCATGAAAAGACTTTGGCTCACAACTTTCAGGAGTCACGAACCGTCTGGGCGCACGGCTTTTGAGGCACATACGAGTCTTCAATAGTGACTTGACCTCTGTCTTTAGGGATCAGAGAAAAGTATGAGGCGCATGGCTTTTGAGGCGCATGTAGAGATTTAGGCATATGGCTGTGGAGGCTCATGCGAAGTGGTTGGGCGGCCACGTGGCTTGTAAGCACTGGAGGAAAGTAATGATGTGCTGACGTCAGCGATGCTTCATTTTCTGAAAAAGTTGTCAACTATTCAGTCCTTGGGACTGGCTGCTGTCGTATCAGACTTCAGCATTTAATGTTCTTTGACGGGTGATGGGCTGTTGAGTGGGTGCATGGATCTGTGTTCCACTAGGCGCATGGGGATGCGTGGGGCGCATCCTTATGAGACGCTTGGTGCTGATGGGCGCGTCTATATGATGCGCGGTCTGACCGGCACATCCGTTTGCATGACACATTTTTGTTGGTCTGACTGTTATGTTCTTTGAGTGCTTTAAATAGCCGTTTTTGACTTGGCTGAATTCGAAGCGTCAGGTTCATTACCATAAATGTAAATTCATTGTACGGGATTCGAAGAGCCAGCCACTTGGCGTATGGGTTTGATTTGCCCGATCTATAAATAGTGGCAAGGAGAGAGTTTGCTTCACGTTCTCTCACGTCCTCCCGTAATGAACTTGTTTGCTCGAGCTTACTCTATTGACGAGATGCTCCCAAGGGTGAATATACGACGACTTGTCTTCATTCATGCGCTTGAATGTGACTGTTACATCCAAAAGTTGAGGTCAAGGGCTTCTGAGGCAGGCGGAAGGTGCCTGTTGCATCCAAAGATCGGGATGCTCGAGCCTCGTCTCCGTTATGCTGGAAGAGCCACAAATCAGAATTACGGTGCTCTCATCTTCCTTGGGCTTTGGAGAGCTCTTCCTCCTTCAAGAGTGGGTGTTGCCCATTCTGGTTGTGTTGAAAGCTGCTCCTTTAGCCTCGGAGGAGAGCTCTTCCTCCAGCTAGGGTGGGATTGATCGCCCACTCCTTGTTCTGCTCAATAAATGCTTCATTAGTCGAAGCATTTGATCGGGTCGAAGTAAGGCGCATATGCTGAGACTTCATGTCTGAAGAGATGCGCCTGACTGAGACGTTGAAGAGATGCGCCTGACTGAGATGCTAAAGTGATGCGCCTAACTGAGAGTGCATGGCGGTTGCTACTCCTGACTGAGAGCGCATGGTGGTTGCGGCGCCTAGCTGTAGACTTAGGGTCTTTTTTTTGTCGAAATTCTTCTTTTGTAAAGCCTTTTTTAGACATGTAATAGACTTTTATATGAAATAAAAATCTTTTTTTAATGCCTATGCTTTTACTGTTTGCTATGCCAAGTACTTCATCTAAGCTCCCTGACGCATGTTCTGAGCGCATAGGAATTCTGGCACATAGATGCGCCCTAAAATTCCATGCTTCTACAAGACCCCCTTCAAAGTTTTCAAAATTTTTGTCAAGTTTTGGAATACTTTGAATAAGAAGCATGGTGGTGTCTTCAACGGGGCACATGACTGTTCGGGCGCATGATTTCTCCGGCGCATGCTCCTCTCAGTTAATGCAAATGATAACGCTTCGAAGTAATCACAAAAGATTAATGATGATCTTTTTGGATTATTTGCGGTTATATTTTCACAGAACCCCAAGCGGTGGCTGACATCACTCCTCATCGATTTTTGCGTATGCCCAAGCCTATAAATAAACGTCTGATGGAGAGAGAGAGAGGGTTCTTCTCCACTTTGCTTTCTTTTTCTCTAGAGTTCTTCTTTCGAAAAACCCTAACTTTTTTTTTCATGAGATGGCTTCCAAGACTCCTCGCGGTGGTGCTGGCCGAGGACGAGGCAAAGGGAAAGAGCCTGTGGAGGCTACTGCGAATGATGTCCCCCGGACGCCCGTCGACATTCGGCCAGCGGTGATTGGTGGGTTTCATCATTCTTTACCGTATCTTTCTGTACTCGAGTAGGCCGTTTTTTAAAACTCATATACGCTGACGCGCATGGACCTTGAGTCCTGATGATGTGCTGAAGCTTTTCTGCTGACGCGCATGGGTTTATACCCTGATGATGCGCCGAAGCTTCATTGCTGACGTGCATGGGATTACACCCTGATGATGCGCTGAAGCTTTACTACTGACGCGCATGGGTTTAGACCCTGATGATACGTCGAAGCTTTATTGCTGACGCATATGGATTTAGATCCTGATGATGCGCCGAAGCTTCATTGCTGACGCGCATGGGTTTAGACCCTGATGATGCGCTGAAGCTTTTTTTTTCAGATGCACATGAGCCTTGGTTCAGGGTATGCACTTCTGATGAGAATATGGCTCAAATTCTTTTGTTGTTTCTAACATATCTGAATCTTTGCCTTCTTTTGCTAACCACCAATGTCGATGACCGTCCCGCTCTTGAATGAAGTGCTTCTGGATGCTACCCTCTGTCAGATGGGAGTAGATTATAACGAGGAGGTGGTAAATCCTGCCCAAGCTGCCATTATGCTGGGTCAGTCTCCCGAGAGAATGACCCAAATTTGGGAACAATAGCATGGGTTCCTCCAACGGATGATGGAGCGTAGTATTTTGAAATTTGCCATTTCTGATAATGTGACTTTCTTGAAGCCCGAGTTTTTGTTTGGGGATCGCCTTACTTCTACTGAAGCAAAGGTGTTAAAGATCAAGGAAGATTGGTTCTTTACAGCAAGAGGGGTGCATATGATTGTTAAACAATTTGAGCGTCAATGGCCTTTGACGGCTTTCTGTCGCCTTGCCTCCAAGAGGAGGATGTCTTGGGAGCTAACTCCGCCTCAGGGGGAGCGGTGGCAGGCACCATCAAGATCGACGCTACCTCCAATCAGAGGGATACTTTGGCCGCCGTGCGGGCTGGGCCTTCTTTCACCTGGCGGACTCTGCGTCCTGGGAGTATTTACAGTGACATCCCTACCAACACATTTGTTTTGGCGCTTCGACTTTTGCAAATCTTATGCTGTCGTTGAAGCGGTCATACCCGAAAGGTGAATTTCGGGTAGAGGGTTGGTGTCACTATGTGTCCAAGTGGGACAAGCTGACACTCTGGGTTCTGACGCAGTTTCGAACTCCGAGAGATTGGGCTGACTGCCGCAATTCGGGCTACCCAGGCGGGCGTTGACATCAACATGCATATGTTCCTCGCACTTTTGGAGATATTTAATAGTCAGACTGGGACTTTCTTCACTCCGGTGGGGGAGCTGGGACTCGCACTTCATGAAATGTGCGAGGTGTCAAGGCTCCCTTGGGGATCAGAACCTTACGAGGAATATTTCTCGACCAACGAAGAATTCCAAGTCCTGGAGGACAAAGCAGAGGAGATGATGGCCGTCTTCAAGGAAGTGGCGAGTCATCATTATTATATGCAGAAGAGGGATAAGGGCGGGTCACAGCCTCATGTGACTGCTTTGAGAGACTATGTCTTTAAACAAGACAAGGAGAATCCATCTCAGTTTACAACTCCACCAGCGCTTTCCAGTACCGCAGTACTTTCTGAAATGAGCAGGCTAAGTGAGAAGAGTCCCCGGGAAAATGAGGACCGGCAGTCGGACGAACGCTCCTATAGCTGTTTCTGGCATCTTACTCATCGGATGTCGTCCAAAGCTGTGTTGGCTGCTTATCTGATGATTTGGCTCCGGGATTATATCTTTTCAGGCGGGTCAGGCTCTGTGGAGTGGATGACCCGGAACCTAATCCTGCCAGCTGTGAAGTTGGTCTTTGGCTATCGCCTGGCTCTACTTCCCGTAATGGTGTGTAACCTGCTGGGAGGTTTACGAAAATTTGCGGGAAATATCGTTCATGAACGAGGTAGGAATGACAACTTTCCCCGTGCGAACTACCGTTTCATTATTTGATGGGGTGGTTAATTTTGTACCATCCTAATATGATGAACCCGGGCCCGGAAGAAGACCACAGGGCCGGAGATGCATTCCTCCACCGTTTCCACCAGAGGAGCTGGTTGCATACTGGTGTTCCTATTTGCCGAAAAGTTCTATCCCACCTTCAGGGGTGGAAGATCACCAAAGTTGGTTCCGTCGTTTTGGGTTTTGAGGCCAACGAAGACTTAACAGATTCGGGTGAAGATGCCACAACTCTGCCTCCATAGGAATTTTGCTGGTTGCAAAGCATCCGGCCGTCCCATCTGGTGTATCGGAATAA
The DNA here is from genome assembly GCA_029216955.1 of Iris pallida. NCBI lineage: Eukaryota > Viridiplantae > Streptophyta > Magnoliopsida > Asparagales > Iridaceae > Iris > Iris pallida. Next base: position 24,686,828 of record JANAVB010044419.1, read on the forward strand.
AAACTAGTATTACCTGGAACCATATTTACCGAGCCGTTTTGCACAACAATTCGGCTATGCTCAGTTGATGTTGGAGAACCCCAGTATTAACCTGGGGTATACTGGAAGTTTGCTGGACGGTGCACGAGCTTGGCATTACTACAATACCGGATGCACCGGAGCTCGCTTTACGCTGCCCGTTTAGAATCCGCGACCGCCGATTCTTTTCTCGGCCGCCAAATTTAGAGGCGACCGGGAACCTGTTGGCGAAGGCTCGGTCGTACCACCCGTATCGAGGTACTCCTGCCATATCCACAGGGGGTCAGGCAGAGCCCTCGGCCGATCAGCCGAAGAGACGTGCTGGTATAGAGGCTGGCTCTTCTGTACCAAAGAGAAAGAAGAAGGCATTGTCACCGGAAGTGTCAACAAACTCAGCTCCTGTGGAGGTAAGGATGTCCCACATAGTCTGGTTCCTTCTGTCATTTTTGTGACATATGCTTTCTTTTTGTAGGAACCGTTGAAAAGGAGACCCCGAACTCCAAAATTAGGTACAAGCAGACCAAAGGAGGTGACGGGCTCATCTGAAGAGCGTATTTTACCGATTGTAATGTCTCCCGTAGAGGAGAATCCGGACGATGTCGTTACTGCGGAGATTTTAGTATCTCCACATTACGTTGGAAGGGAAGCTGAGGATACAGCAGTTCCCGGGATGGTTTAAGCCGCCATGGGGGCCTTTGGCAATGAGGACCCAGCAGATACGGGACCTCCAGATGAGGAAGTGGAGTGGAGTTCGTCGTCTTCGGATGACGTTCCTCCAGAGATGAGTGAGCCTATTGTGGGAGCAATAGACATGATTGAAACAGAGAAGAGGGCTGATTTCCCTTCTTGTCATGATGAGGAGAGGTCGGCTGCAGCGTTGCCGAGCCCTACCCCAGACTCAGCAGCGGAGGCTGAGGTGGTTGCCGACCGACAGGTAGCGACAGATTCTATATCCGCAGAGGGATTCGAGGATGAAAATGAGACTCGTCCGCCGAGCCTGACTCCAGGGGAGCCGAGTCTGGAAACAAGTGCTGATCTCGCTGCTTTGCCAGAGGGGGAAGGTCCCGTGCGGCCTGCTGACAGCGTGTTGGGGACGGAGGAGATAGCCCTGATGTCGGTGGTCCCTCCGAGCTTGAGAAGGGCAAGGGTCTGCTGGAACCCCCTATTGCTCCTTCCACTTGGGGCACAATATCGACGCCCCTCTCGGCCCCTTCCGCTCTCCTGGCTCCTTGGGCCAGTAGCGGGGTTCAAGTTTCTGACGAGGGAGGGTCCACGGAAGTTGAGGTTCCGACCTCGTAGATTGAGGTCGACGGGTCTTCTTCAGGACCGCCGTCCAGAGTAGCTCCTCCAACTCCGGCAATGACGCCGCAAGTGCTGGCAGATGCGGATGAGTGCGTAAATTTTATCATTGAGGTGGTGTATAAGATGCTGCAGAGGGCGTATCGACAATGATGAATGCCAACGGGAGTTTCACGATGGCAAAAACTATGGCGCTCCATCACATTGGTCTAATACGTTCCCATCAGGGCCATGATCATATGGCCAAGATTCTAGAGGCATCGGTGGTCGAGCTCGACCAGCTGCTTTCTGAGTTTCAGAGTATCCAGCAAAATAATCTCTCCGCTCTGATAAAAGCAGAAAATGAGAAGTTGATCACTGAAACTGAGTCATCTTATCAGGCCACCGTGGCTGTCTGGGAACGCGAGGTGGCTGAAGCTGAGGCTGCGGTGGAGAGGCTATCTCAGTCCACGCAGGAGAAGGTGGAGTTGCAAGCTGCGTTGGACGCTAGTATAGAGGAGGTTAATTCCGGGATTTGCCTCCTTGAAGACCAGCGGGTCCAACTCTTGTTAGATGCTGAGCGAGTCCAAGCTGAACATGTAGCATCTAAGGAGGAGGAAGCAGCTTTCATCCGCCAGGCTTTTTCCCTGGCTCAGCAGCGGCAACAGCTGGACGAGAAGTATGAGGATGACACTTCCCTGAGGCCATAGAAATGATACGTCAAGAAGCCGAACGTCGAGTTCTGGCGACGGCAGAGACTCGAACGGAAGACTTAAAGCGTCGGATTGAAGAGTTTTCAGCCAATCCCGGTGATGCTTAGGGATTGTAGTCTCTCCTCTTTTTTTATTATTTTATGTAATTTGCAACGCCTGCTGGGGATGTAATCCTTTACTTTTAAATAAAGAATAAAGAGTTTTGTGGTGTGTTTATTCTTGTTGTCATGAACTTGATGATTTGTGTGGACCTATTATCTTTTGCGTACCTTAGTTTTTAGGTACAGATAATAAGTTTGAGAGAACCAACATATTTGCTCAGAGGTAATATGGACGTGGTAAATATGGGGTTCAAATGTCGAAATCTTTCTACTCAGAGGTGTTATGGACGTGGTAGGAATGACTGTGGTGGGATACGCAAAAGTATTCAGAGGTAATGTGGACATGGAAGTTCTGCGATCAATGTACGACAACACAGGGGTTGTCGGTACGGGATGTTTACTCAGAGGTAATATGGACGTGGTAAACATGATGGGTAGCGTAGTCTTACAGGGCGTAAGATTCTGCTTTGTAAGGCGTAGAGGAGCAACTCAGAGGTAATATGGACGTGGTCGTCCTTCTACTGGAGATAGGATGCAATGGAACAACTGGGTTTCGAAAGCATGGGATTTTTGTGAAAGTGAGGTGTATGTGAGCTCTGATGATCAGGTCCACTGACTCCCTTGCTAGGTAGAGGTGGAAGTACATATCTGAAAGATGTCAAGAGTAGTACTTCTTTAGGAACTTACCGTTGATGGGCATCATGAACAAGTTTTCGTTTGATCGGACGAGGCGGTAAGCACCGTTTGAGTATACCGTCTCTATGATGAAAGGTCCTTCCCATTTGGGTTTGAACTTTTCTGGTGTTTTGTGAGTCAACACCATCGGTCTCCTGACTGCCAGCACCAGGTCGCCCATTTGGAAAGTCCTCTGCTTGACCTTCTTGTTGAAAGCCTGTGATATACGAGCTTGATATAGTTCGATGCGCTGTTGAGGTAGGAGACATTTTTCGTCAAGTGCCTCCAATTCTCGCTGACGGCGACGTTGATTATCTTCTTCTGTGAGTTGATTTGTGATTGCTACACGGAGTGAGGGTATCTAGATCTCGAGAGGCAGTACCGCTTCGCTTCCGTAGACTAAGAAGAATGGGGTGTTGCCCGTCGGAGTCCGTACCGTTGTGCGGTAGGCCCAAAGGCATTTACCGAGCTTTTCGTCCCAGTCGTGCTTGTTGGATGACACGACCTTTTTGAGTAGCCTGACGATAGTCTTGTTAAACGCCTCTGCCAATCTGTTTGCTGGATAATCCTCTGAGGTACCCCGAAACGGTAGATGACATGATGCTTGATGAAGCTGATCACCCTAGAACTCTTAACTTCCGCCAGTGGAACTGCTTCTGCCCATTTGGTGAAGTAGTTAGTGATAGCTAGAATGAAGCGGTGTCCCCTTGATGAAGGAGGGGTGATAGGTCCCACAATGTCCATGCCCTAAGCTTCAAAGGGCCAGGAGGCGACCGTAGGATATAGTGGTTCCGACGGTGTATGGATGAAGTCGGCATGAAGCTAGCAAGCACGGCACTTTTTGGCATAGTCGACAGCGTCGGCTGCCATTGTTGGCCAGTAGTAACCCATGCGTCGCAGTCGGTCCTGCAACTTAGGCCCAGGTTGATGAGCCCCGCAAGTTTCATCATGAGCTTCTCGAAGGGCTTCGGCTGCTTCTTCGTTGGACAGGCATCGAAGGAAAAGTCCATCGTAGGAGCATTGGTACAGCATTTTAGTAGCTGTATCGTAAGAGAAACGAAAGGAACGCCTCCTGACTAAGACGTCTTCCTTCGGGTCTTCTGGGAGAATTCCGTAGACAGCAAAGTCGATGAACAAAAACCTCCAGTCTCGGACATTAACACCAGTACTTGTTGACATGGCGTGGGCCATTTGTGAGCATAGGTTGTTTTTAGGACAGACAAAGTCTCGACCAACTACCGTGATGTAGTATTGAGTCCCGAGGGGTGCTGCCAACGAGGCTGCGAGGCCAGCCAGAGCGTCAGCCTTCAGGTTTTATAATCGAGGTACGTGTTCTATGAAGAACTTGGTGAAGGTTGAAATAATATTCAATGCAACTTCATGGTAAGGAACTAGATCTTCATAGCGAACTTCATATTACCCTCTGATCTGGTTAACGACAAGTTTTGAGTTACCGTAAGCTTCCAAATGATCCACCTCCAGCTGTTGCGCCAGTTGGAGTCCCATGATGAGAGCGTTGTACTCAACAATATTATTGGAGCACGGCTTCGAAAGGAAGTAAGCACGCTGGATGACCAGCTGATTGGAGGAAACTAAGACTACCCCCACTCCGGCGATGATTTGGCCTTTGGGGCCTGTTCTTGAAGTGCCACCGAAAAACATCCGTCAGACAAAGCTTTCTTCGGTGACGTTTGATTCTTGGACCTCATCCGGGATATCTTCATAGAGTCTGGAGGACTCTGGGATGGGGTGTGCAGCTAAAAGGTCGGCCAGAGCTTGACCCTTGACGGCTTTTTATGGGACGAACACCATGTTGTACGGCATCAACAGGATCTCCCATATAGCTAGCCGGGAGTTCAATGATCCTGGCTTTGTCATGAAAACCCTGAGCGGATTGACTCGGAAGATGACATGAATTGTCTGGCCCGAGACATAATGGCGAGTCTTCTGGATGGCGAACACCAAAGCCAGACACTCCTTTTCTACGGGGTTGTACCGGTGTTCGACCCCGATCAGTGTCCTACTGAGGTAGTAGATAGCTTGCTCGTAGCCTGTGTCGCTGTTCTGAGCCAGCTGAGCGTCGAAGGAATGATCCATGGCACGGACATAGAGAAGAAATGGTTTACCTGCGACGGGTGCCACCAGGACTGGCGGGCTCGTTAAGTAAGCCTTGATATCATCGAAAGCTTTCTGGCATTCCTCCGTCCAGACGTAAGAGACTCCCTTCTTTATGAGCTGGGTGAAGGGTTGACATTTTTCGAAAAGGTTTGCTATAAACCTTCGGATATATGCAAGACATCCTTGCAGGCCTCGAAGTTCTCGAAGATTCTTCGGAGGGTCCATGTCAAGGATGGCCTTGGTCTTCTCGAGATTGACATTAATGCCTTTTGCCGTGATAATGAAGCCCAGGAACTTTCTGCTAGAAACCCCAATGAAGGATTTAGCGAGGTTCATCTTGAGTTGATGCGCTCGCATGAGATCGAAGACTGTCTTTAGGTCTTGTAGGTGATCCCCTTTGAGATGGCTCTTGACTGCGATGTCATCAACATAGCATTCGAATGTTTTACGAAGATGCTGACGGAAGATGGTACTCATAGCTCGTTGGTATGTAGCACCAACGTTCTTCAAGCCGAAGGGCATCACTGTGTAACAGAAAACCCCTTTCGGTATCCTGAACGACGTGTGTTTTGCGTCATCGGGAAACATCTTGATCTGGTTGTAGCCCGAATACCCATCCCTAAAAGACATGCGTTCGAAGCCACATGTATTGTCGATCATCACATCAGTGATCGGAAGAGGGAATTAGTCTTTCGGGCAAGCAGTATTAAGATCTCTGAGGTCGATGTAGACTCGTATCTTCCTATTCTTTTTGGTGACAGGGACGACGTTGGCCACCCAATCCGGGTGTTGTTCTTCACGAATAAACCCGCTGGTCAGGAGTTTGTCTACTTCTTGATCGATAGCTTTCATGATGTCAGGGCAAAAACGTCGCTGTTGTTGTTTTATAGGCTTGGCATCAGGTAAGATGTTAAGCCTATACATCACAATCTGAGGATCAAGTCCCGACATATCTTCATAGCTCCAGGCAAAGACGTCGATATAATCTTTAGCTAGTTGGATTAAAGATTCCCGGTCTGGTCCTTTTAGACTCTTGCTGAAGAAGATGGATTTGGAAGAAGATCCATCCCTAAGGTCGATCTGTTCGACTTCGACTTCGGTAGGAGGTTTGCGTAATTTAAAACGAGACTGCTACTGCGCTCCTAGGCGTTGATCCTAAGGTTCTTCCTCGAAGAATTCTGGTGTTTGGTCTTCGCCTTCATCTTCTTGAGATTGTGCAGATGCCATGTTGACTGATAGCACCTTCTTGAAGACTGAGTCGATACTGGTATCGGAATCCCAAGTTGATGCTTCGGATGAATAAGAATGTTCTACTTCTTCTGCCTCCGAACTTTCTGGAGTTGCCGGCGGTGTGACATAGCCTACCCCTCGTCGAGTTCGATGATAGTAATCCTGTGGCTTTCTATTAGGTGTTGGGAGCCTGAGAGGAAGACGTCGACCCTTGTCGTAGTTCAGGCCTTTGTTGCTTTTTAGATCGTAACCCATCTTCTGGATGAGGTACTTTGCTTTGTCCGTGTACCGATAGACTTGTATTCTGCCGATATCTGGTTCTGGCTCGTGTGGCGGAAGGTCTTGATGATGCTCGACTTTGCCGAAGATAATGGATTTTTTGTCTCGATTCCGCGATGGGACTACGAAACAGACCCCTTGGGATGGGACTACTCGATTTACATGATTGACGATCGTTATTTGTGTTTGCAACGACCATAGAGCGTTATCTAATGTACACATGGCATTCCAATGTGGAAGACTAGAATAATTAAAAGACACTCTATTATTGATGAAACACGAGATTTTGTCCCGCAGGATTACATTGTCCAGAGAGGGTGCATCTACATCAGCAGATATGTATTCCCCTAGCTCTTTATCTGTGAGTACTGGGGTTGGTTCGGGTGAGTCCACCGCAGCTTTGACCTTGGGGTCTGAGAGGGGTATGTGGGCCTTCTCCGACAGCTTGAATGAGACAGATGATTGCGGAGGTTGCCTTTAAGACGCACCTTCAGAGGTACCTCAACTGTGCCTTCAGTGATTGGTGCCTTCCCCTGTAGTTTTGCCATAAGGGGAGCCGATATTTGAGGCGGCTTTCCCTTGAGCTGTATCTTCAAGGGAGCTTCAGTAGGTGTTCTACCTAGAGAAGTTGGTGCTTTTCCAGGTAGCTTGATGGTCATGGGAGGCAGCATCTGAGACAGTTTTCCTTTGAATCGAATCTTCAAAGGAGCATCGGGAATTATCTCTGGCTCTATGTCTGGCTCTACTGCCGTTTCTGCTTCGTCGTCAGCATCATTGGCTTTCCCTTCGTCGGGCGACTTGTACAGGATAGAATCAGTGAAGTAGGCTTCGACCCCTTTGAAAGGTTCAATGTCCGCGAACTTTGTCCGGATGATGTCGTTGGTGGACACGTACTTCATACAATGGTGGAGTGTAGATGGCACCACCATGTACTCATGCAGCCACGGACGACCCAGTAGGAGGTTGTAGTTGACATCGGCGTCCACGACATAGCAAGTCACCTCGGTTCTGAGGTTACCGATATTACACTTCAGCCGTATTTTACCCAGCAGCTCGCTTTTGCTAGCATTGAAGCCGCTGATTGTAGTGTTGGAAGGCGCCAGACGGTACATTGGGATCTCCAGTGTTGAGAGTAGCGTCTTCGGGATGATGCTGAGGGAAGACCCTGGATCGATCTGAATCTTCTTTACCTTGACGGAACTGACATACCCTGTATAATATAGTGGCCTGTTGTGTCGGTTGTGCTTGAGCATCATGTCTTGTTGGGTGAAGGTTATGTTGGGGATAACTTCATCCGTACAATGGCAGTGCACACATGTGGTCGAGGTATCCTCAGGCTGCTTGACCTGACTGATGAAGAATTCATCATCCTTTAAGGCTTCACAGAGAGCTTCATGAGTGTCCTTGGAAAGACGAAGAAGCTCAAACAGAGATAGACGGGCAGGAGTACTGGCTAGTTGTGCCAGTATGTCGAAGTTGTGGGGCTTCGCTAGCCCTGAAGCATTCTTCTTTCGCAAAGGCTTGTCAAAATGGGCCTTTACATACTTCTGTTTATTAGCTACTGGAGGTTTGGATGGACCTCCTTCTTCGGCAGTAGGGGCAGTGCAGGGAGGAACCACCTCAACGGCAGCTTTGTCGGGTTGGACGTTCAGCTGCGAACGGGTTTATACAGGAAGAGCCTCTTCTACGGAAGAAGAGACCATGCGGCAAGACTTGATCTTCCTGCCCTTGGTTTTGGAGGCAGAGCGTACCTCCGGTTGAGTAACCTCGAAGACGAGATCGGGGTGAACCCATAAGATCTCTCCCCGAGATGTGGTGAGTGGGATGAGTCCACTTACGTTGTCACGAGTAGGTGGTAGATTGACCACCTCCATTGTCGCCTTTGGGATGGGGACGACGCCATCTTGTATTGTGGTTGGCGGCAAGGTGCCAAATTGGAGTGACACCAGGTTGGCCGAGACCGTTTTCTCCTCGTAGTCGACGGAGATGACATCCGCATTGATCATACGCTGGATGTAGTTTTTGAGGACGTAGCAGTCCTTAGTTAGATGTCCGACAAATCGATGGTAGTGACAGTACCTCGGATTGTCCACTCTTCCAACCTCGTCGGGACGCTTCGGGTCCGACAACTTGATCTTGTCACCCTGTTTCAATATCTCGAAAAGTTGCAGGGTGTCTTCATCGTTGAAAGAATAAACCTCCTTTGGCCTTGGTGCAAGTGGAGGCTTCTGAGTAGGTGCTGACGCACCTTTGGAGGCATTGACAGTCAACGCCTGCTTCCCCTTCGTCTCACGTCCAGGGTTGTTGGCAGCAGGCCATTTTCTCTTGTCTTCGAAAGTAGGGAAACTGACTCCCAGAAGGCGAGCATTGGACACCTTATTTTCAGCTGCTTCAGCCTCGATGATCAATGAACTCCAGTCGGAAGGAGGAGTAGAGTTGAGCCAGAGCTTGATCGCAGAAAGCATATTCATACTGCAGGAGGAGAGGAGCGCATGTTCTGGCATGCCCGGGGGCCGTCTGAAGCAGGCTTGTCGGAAACGTTCGATGAATGCTCGAACCGTCTCCTTCTCCTTCTGACGCACCTCTATCAGGGACGCCATTGTCATGTCTTTCCCTCCGTCGTAGAAACGATCAAGGAAGAGACGTGTCAAGTCATCGAAGAAAGATATTGAGTTGTCAGGGAGACTACAGTACCAGTCGTAAGCCACTCCTTTCAGTACCCCAACAAACAGACTGGTGAGTAGCGCGTCTTCCTTCGGGAGATGTCCCATTTGAGACTGGAAGTACGTCAGATATCGACGTGGAGAGTCCTTTCCGTCGTATGGCGTCAATGTTTGTGGCTTATATTTGGGAGGATAAAACATTTTGTTCCATTCAAGGGGGTATGGTTGTGGGATCCCCATCTTTTGGCGCTCCTCCTGTCTGTTCTTGGACTCGAAGCATTCACGCAAGTCCCTGTTCATCTCCACCACGTCTTCTGTGGAGCTGGGAGTCGGAGAAGGTGGTACAGCCTGGAGTTGAGCATTTGACGGTTCCGACGTTCGAGGTGCTTCGCGGCAATCTGTATCCAAGGATACCCGTTGAAGGGGTACACTTGATTCTCCATTGGCCCCTGGGTCAGGACCGGTAGAAGGTGCTCTGGCCAAAGCTGACCGTATCTCGAATACTGCTTGAGTCAGTGTCTACATGGATGTAACACCCAGTTTTCCAAATGAGGGTAATTTTGAATTTTTTTGTTTTTAATTATTTAATTATGATATTTAAATAATACTATGATTTTTGGTGATTTTTAATCAATTTAAAACTATTTAAAGCATTGAATTATGATTTTGGTGGTTAACTAGTTAAACCCGAGAATTGCTAAGCCTAGTGACTAACCATAACCAAGGGAGCATAGTCGTGTGATTAGGATGACTAATTACTAGTTTTTGGCCTAAGGGTATTTTGGTCATTAGTGATTATTTTGAATTTATTAATTTAATTAATTGGTGATTTGATTTTGACTTAAACTAGTTGAGACTTGTAGACTAGACTAGAAGCTAACCCTAGCTATGGTGACCTTAGTCTAACCTAAGTTAACCTACTTCTAGTCATTAGAAATTAGTTTAAGGTAGGAAGGTTAAGTTTAAGTGAAATTGGTTCATGACTTATGGCGTAAGTTAATGACTTATGATTTACCAATTTCAAGACTTGCAATTAAGCCATAGGCCCATGATTTAAGCCCAAAACCAAATTAAACCCACCCATGGCAGCCACTATTAGGGTTTCCACTTGCCTATAAGTAATCACTTAGTGTGTTCTTGCCTCTTTTGAGTTTGCCCTAATTTGGAAGGAGAGGTATTTTCCCATTCCTCTAAAATCCCATTTTATTCATTTTAACTCCTTTTTAACCCTAGTCTTTTGCATTATGATCTAATTTATGTTTGTTTACTGATTTTGGACGATCACCTCAGCTTGTGTGCCATTTGGAGATTTGGAGTTGCCATTTAGAATCACTTCCTTTGAAGCTTTTCTTGAGCATTGATACTCAATAGATAAATCATCTAAACTCATAGTTTTTCCTGATTTCTTCGCATATAAGGTTAGGTTTTAGGATTTTCTAGCTGTCCCCGAGATTTGGGCATAATTTGTGTCCATTTTGTGTCCGTTTCGGACATGTATCATGATAGGTGCATAGGTGTTTGTAGAAATACCACTTAGGAAATTATTTTCATATTTTTGAAAACTAATTGCATAGATTTGTAGATCTACATGAGTGTATGAATATTTGTGAAGGTTGTATGGTGTTTTGTGTCCGTTTGTGTCGTGATTTTTGACCTGGACACGCAGCACGAGCCCTAGGCTGTGTCCTGCCTATCGGGGGCTAGAACTCGAGACACAGGACACGTCAAGACCCAAATTTTTGGGGGAAGCAAGGGGCAATGACTGTCACCATGCTCCCAAAATTTGGGAGCATGTCGTGGAGTACACGTGGAGAAAACACGCTTGCACTGGCCGCGCGCTGTCGCGCGCAGACGGCTGTGCACGTGCACAGGCACGGCTGACACGGGGTTCGTGTCGTACCAACGTGTCACGTGGACATGTTTCAGGCTGACACAGACCTAGACCTACCCTAGGCGTACCTCTGGACACGAACACGAGTTGTGTCGTGTTGTGTGTCGCGTGTTGGATGCGCATGCACACTTGCACGATGATTGTGTGCACGAGTTGTGTGTTTGTGTTCGTGTGGTATTTTGGACACGATTCGTGTCCAGTTCTTGGACACGAAGACCCTACCTAGTACCCTCTCATGTGTAGCACCTATTACCAATATTTACTTTGTAATTTAATGGTTAATTGGGTTCGAATTCTCGAATTTCTGTGTGGACTGATACTTCACTGATACATTATGTTGAATATAAATTTCCCTAATTTTAATCTGTCATTAACTGATTTTTAATAATGTTAAATGGATAATTAGTTCACCTACATGTGTATGAATAATGTTCATGTCAATTTCTGACTTATGATTGAGCTATGGGCTTCGAAATTGAGTTTTGGGTTGCTAATTGTTGAGTTTACTTAACTGCCATTAACAGAACTGTCCTCCAGGTTTTAAATTGCTTTTTAACTGAATTAATGAGGCTGAATGATTAAGGTAGGTTCACCTAAATGCATTGGGTACTAGCCTACATACTTTGGTTTTGTGATGGAAAGGGACTTGGTTTCGAACTACATTGGACTATCACTTAATTCTGAGAACACATTACTGAATAACTGTCAGCTTGTTCACCAATCTGAGAACCTTACTCATAATGTTTTGACACATTCACCTGTCAACTTGGACTGAATTCTGGGGTTTATATACCCTGAATAACTGGGAACACTATAGCCTGCATACTCACTAACCTATGTACACACATAGCCTTATACACACACACACACACACAGGTGCACAACACACACTCAATTCTAGATTCCTGTCATTGATATGCACTGCCCTCTTGATTTCCAATTCTGAACCATCCCAACACACACACACACTCATCGTTTCAAACACACACACAAAATCTGAGATTTAGATTGGATTATAGGCTTGAGCCTAATGTTTTGATTCAAAACTGAGAATGGGTTAAGCATCTTCAAAACTGAAATGTTAGTGAATAAAGACTAAATTATAAAACTGAGAACCATTTGCCATTCATTGATCTTCTAACCCCTGAGATGAACGCTTAGAGGAATACTGAAACTCGAGTTGTGACACACTGTTTGGATGAATCTGAAACTGTCGATTGGTTGTTAAATCCTGAGACACACAACACACACATAGCACAGTCACTACACCCTCTATTCTATTTTCTGTCATGATTTTTCGGTCACACATTTCACTCACAAACTCTCATGTATGCCTACACTCACCCATGTGACACATATACACACACACACACACCTATCTACTCTCCTGTACAGACCCACACACACTCACACTCTCATGTACACACCCACATGCCTAGGCTAGATACCATTACACACTCACATGTTCTTCTCTCCCTTTTTTCCCTCTCTATATAATGTATCAAATATGTACAATGTGTAATGTAAATCTATAATGTGATATATATATATATATTGCTATATGTGTATGTAGATATATATGTATATGTGGAGTGCATAGATGTATAGCCTAGATTTCTAAAGTAGTGTAGGGCTAATTGCCTGTGGCCTATAACCTAGATGACATAGCCTAGGGTACCCTTGAGTGGTTTGTGTGTATGAAATACACACATGTGTATACCTATAGACTAGCGTATGGTGTGTTCAAGCTAGGATAGACTGTTTAGGCCTAGTTAGACTTCATTGAGTCTAGGTTGACCTAGTGGACCTAACCTTGACTAGATAGTTGACTAGAGTTGACAAAGTGTTGACTTTAGCCTAGTTTGACCTAGACAGCATGTAGATGCATTGTAGCAGTCTATTTCATTATTTTAGACATGTTGTAACTTGTGTTGCTCTGATTAGGAGACAGACACCTCTCCTCAGGCAGTACATCCTCTTCGGACATTCAGTTATCAGGCGAGTATACTCTCTGACCGTTTCATACTGGTCAGAATTTACATTCTTGCTCTAGATTACTGTACTTGATGCTGATACGATTGTTACCACGGATTGGTACTATATGGATCTTCTTTTGAGATGTTATCCCCTTGTATTCACTAAATACATATTGTGATATGCGTTTTACTTATATATTGTATTTATTGAATACCCTTATCCTTGTATACTCATTATGCATATTGTACTCTCATTATCACATGAGTCCTATGGATAGACCATTGTATAACTATTGTATAATATTGTACATCTATTGTATAACATTGTACACTATTGTATAAGATAGCGTAACTGGAGTGGATCCTTGTGTATTGATTGGGGAGGGGGAGTAGAATTGGTTATGTAATCAAATCCTATTATGAAATATTGTATAACTATTGTATATGTCTATTGTGAACTCACGTACAATGGAGTTACCATTGCATTATTCTAAACCGTTTATATAACCATATTGTACTCTAAATCACATATTGCTTACAGCTCTTACTTATCATATATAGATATTTTCTTACAGTTATCTTCTTTACTTCATATATTTCTCTTTTCAGCGTTTCATGCATCTTACTCCATTGCATGCTTTATTTCTTCTAACTTGATATGAACTGCATGAGATGTATTGTGCTCGCTCCTGTCCTGACTGGACCTGTTAAAAATATTACAGAGGATGAGGATGAGGTTCTATGTACCACCTATTACGGAGCAGGCTTAGACGACACCTGCGACCTGGTTCCTCTGGAGGACCTAGTTGCAGTACAGGATGCTACTCCCATAGTCTAGGCTAGATAGCTAGGCTTTATCTTTTCTTTCAGCATTGTTATTCGACTTTCAGTTGTTGTTCTGAGATGTTATATATATTTAGAGACTTGTATTGAGCTGGATGTTCTTCAGTTGTTATCTTAGACACTTATATTCTCTCTCTTATTTGTATGACATTGTGGTTTTGATCTCTCTATCTAACTTTACTATTCTGTATCTGCCTTAGATGTGATTGAGACTATTCTGTTATGTCACCTCAATTCGGAGTGTACATACTATTCGGGTACCTTACATTGTTAGATGTTGTGACCTAGAACAGTATTCTACCGCCGACACTGCGGCGTAGGCTGGGCGTTGTTACGTTCTCGTACCCTCACAGTGGGTACGGGTCATGAAAATAGAGGCAGAGAGGGTTTTGAGTCCTCCCTCCAAGGTATCCATGCACTGGACGAGATCTGCTGGCGGCGCATCTGACTCTGCATCACCAGCTTCCGTCATGTACACCGTCATAATGCGACTGGAAGTGGATGGATCGGTTGAGGCTTTGCTTTCGACCTCGCTCTCTTGTAGAAGAGGAACTTCTCCCGGAGCTTCGTCTTGGCTACCTCCATTTATGTTCTGGAGGACACCTTCGTCTTCGGGAGAAGTATCAGCAAGGGCCTGACCTCCCCCAGTTCTGTCTGGAAGAACTTTTTCGTCTTCGAGACGCAGATCCACAGGGGCTAGACTACTCCCAGCTACGTCCAGGAGGCTGACTTCATCTCCAGGATGAAGATCCACAGGGGCTTCGCTACCCCCAGCTATGTCTGGGAGGCTGACTTTGTCTCCAGGATGAAGATCCGCAGGGGCTTGGCTACCCAACTTCCTCTGATATCTTCTTTCTCCTCCGAGTGTCCTCAAACACTCCTGAGGACGGGACAATTATTTTGGTCTTCCTCGGCTGGCTCTTGGATGAGGACAAAGTCGAGGAGCTGCTAGTCGCCTTCTGAATTAAAGGAGAGTTGGAGACTACGTTGCAAGAAGCAACCTGTAGTTCTGGCTCCACTTGAGTTGGCACCTTCTTCCCGAGGCGACATCGGAGAGGTGTTGATGATTGCAGCTGCTGGAACATCGACTGCCTTGATGGTGGGACTGCTGTCTTACAACAACAGTTGATTTGACTATAGCACAGGTGTGCCCTGTGAGGGGTGTATTGTGCTTGTCAGTCGACTCTCCTGATCGGCGCTTGTGACGGATCATGTTATGCAAATCATTGGGGGAGAGTGCCACCTTCGTACCCCCATCAGGCGCATGGCAAGGCCATCGCCGGGGTGGTCAGGTGAATGCTGTGCCCCCTGAATCAATGCAGAAGATGCGCTCAGATCAGTAGTGGGGGTACAATATTTACAGTAACTTGAACTAGCCACAGACGCATATCCTATGTAGGCACTGGGTTTCAAGACCACAGAGTTTGCCTTGCTCGACTTGGTTGCGAACGTAACAAATGCGCCCAAGTGAGGCAAGGACTTTGAAGGTCGGCTCATTTCTGGCGCAGAAGCACCCGAGTCAACCTTATACAGCTTACCATCAGCAGCACGCATGATCGTGAGCGCATGCTTCTAGTTTGCCGCTGGCATAGCATATTTTAGGTGCATGGCTGCCGCCTTGGACTTCTTCGTACCAGTTCACTGGGGTGCATAGTACTCAGAGTCCAAATTCTCTTCGCCACGATAGGGAGTGAATCTGTCAAAGATAGAGACCTTCTATGGTGCATCAGAGTTACTGCGCAGGGCGTTAGATGCGCCCTTGCTCCGTCGGCGCATCTTCTTTGTCTAAAAAGAAGATGGCTGGAGAATGTGTTTAGCACCACGCTTTTTCGAGAGATGCGCCGCACCGGCGGGCGCATCCTGGCTGCTGAGGACGTCAGCGAGAAGGGTGGACTGTATCGGCGTATCCCCTTCAGTGGTGGTGCCAGGGGCCTCGACCTTGCGCACCCATACTTGGCAAGTCTTCTTCGGCTTTGGCAGCCGCTTCGAAGGACTTGTGCTGCCTTCAGAGATGAACTCCTCATACACCTGTTGATTGAGGCGTACGACCAGCATCTTATGGGAGGAGCCCACCTTCACGTCGTTGGATTGCGACACAGCTTTCTCGGTAGAGGAGAAAGACTTTTCTAGCAGAGTCGCCAGCTTGTTTGCCATTAAAATCTTTTGATTGCATTTTCAATTACAAATAGAACAGTGTTACAATGTAGGACTTAAATGTAGTCCTAGGAGAGCACTTTTGTTTATATGGGTCCCTGTGTCGATGAAGCGAGTGGTAATGCGTTGACTCCATTGACGATCTGACGACGGTTATCGGTTCTCTGAAGGTCTGAGTAGCGCTGGGTGCTGGAGCTTGCGGAGAGGAAGAAGATGTTGAGTGTCTGTATTTTCCTCTCTTACGGTATATTCAGGTCTCTGTCCGTAGGTGTATATCTCTGTGTGTGTAAGAAGGAGATGATCCCTCTATTTATAGCTTGCAGGCTGGTTGCTCATGCGCGTATATGTAGGATGCGCCTGTATGTGGGGACGCCACATGGTTGAAGCTGCGGAAGGCGCATGGATGATGCACCATCATTTGTGGGTTGAATCCTTCATGCTACTTTTGTGGGCTGGCACGTAGCAGAGGAGAGGATCTTTCTGTTGCTGAGATCTTAGGTGATTAGTACCCCTTCATAGGCTGAATTGAGTCAAAGGATACGTATCGTAGGTCCATGGCTCAAAGATCTCGGATTTGGTGGAGGGTGATCTGATAGGATGCGCCTGGGATTGGGCGCATGAGAAGACTTCGGCTCACAACTTTCAGGAGTCACGAACCATCTGGGCGCACGGCTTTTGAGGCACATGCGAGTCTTCAGTAGTGACTTGACCTCTCTCTTTAGGGATCGGAAAAAAGTCTGAGGTGCATGGCTTTTGAGGCGCATGCAGAGATTTGGGCGCATGGCTGTGGAGGCGCATGCGAAGTGGTTGGGCGGCCACGTGGCTTGTAACCGCCGGAGGAAAATAATTATGTGCTGACGTCAGCGACGTTTTATTTTCTAAAAAAGCTGTCAACTGTTCAATCCTTGGGGACTGACTGCTGTCGTGTCAGACTTCAGTATTTAATGTTCTTTGACTGGTGATGGGCTGTTGAGTGGGCGTATCGATCTGTGTTCCACTAGGCGCATGGGGACGCATGGGACGCATCCTTAAGAGGTACTTGGTGCTGATGGACGCGTCTGTATGATGCACGGTCTGACCGGCGCATCCGTTTACATGACACGTCTTTATTGGTCCGACTGTTACATTCTTCGAGTGCTTTAAATAGCCATTTTTGACTTGGCTGAATTCGAAGCGTCAGGTTCATCACCATAAATGCAAATTCATTGTACGGGATTCGGAGAGCCAGCCACTTGGCGCATGGGTTTGATTTGCTCGGCCTATAAATAGTGGCAAGGAGAGAGTTTGCTTCTCGTTCTCTCACGTCCTCCCGAAATGAACTTGTTTGCTCAAGCTCATTCTGTTGACGAGATGCTCCCGAGGGTGAAGATGCGACGGCTTGTCTTCATTCATGCTCAAGCCTCGTCTCTGTTATGCTGGAAGAGCCGTAGATCGGAATTGCGGTGCTCTCATCTTCCTTGGGCTTTGGAGAGCTCTTCCTCCTGCAAGAGTGGGTGTTGCCCATTCTGGTTGTGTTGAAAGCTGCTCCTTTAGCAACGGAGGAGAGCTCTTCCTCCAGCTAGGGTGGGATTGATCGCCCACTCCTTGTTCTGCTCAATAAATGCTTCATTAGTCAAAGCATTTGATCGGGTCGAAGTGAGGCGCATATGCTGAGACTTCATGTCTGAAGAGATGCGCCTGACTGAGACGTTGAAGAGATGCGCCTGACTGAGAGCACATTGTGGTTGCTGCTCCTGACTAAGAGCGCATGGCGGTTGCTGCGTCTAGCTGTAGACTTAGGGCCTTTTTCTTTGTAGAAATTCTTCTTTTGTAAAGCCTTTTTTAGACATGTAATAGACTTTTATATGAAATAAAAATATTCTTTTAATGTCTATGCTTTTGCTGTTTGCTGTGCCAACGACTTCATCTAGGCTCCCTGGCGCATGTTTTGAGCGCATAGGAATTCTGGCACATAGATGCGCCCTAAAATTCAATGCTTCTACAATTTTAAAAACAGAAATCACATCGCTTTTGTTTGAAAGAAAGAAAACCCAAGTGAATCTAGAAAAATTATCTACCATAACAAAAGCATAGAGTTTTCTACCAAGATCGGCTACTCTACTGGGACCAAATAAGTCCATATGCAGCAGTTACAGGGGTCTAGTAGTACTTACAGTGTTTATAGAATAAAATGAAGATTTAGTTGCCTTATAGTTCACATTCGGCACATATCGTGTCCTTCTTGAATGTGATGTCGGGCAGACCTCTTACTAGCTTCTTTGTCGATAGCCTGGATATAGTATCTATATTGGCATGACTAAGTCGCTGGTGCCACAATAGTTTCTCATCCTTGTGGGCGTAGAGGCATCTTCCTGTACTGTTAGTATTTTTAGATAGATAGAAAATATAAATGTTATCCTCTCTTATCCCTTCAAAAGCGATGTCTCCTGTTGACCTATCATAAATATAGCATTTATTTTTTCTAAAGTAAATATCATATCCATGATCAGCAAGGTGATTTTTGCTGAGCAGGTTATGATTTAACTCGGTCACTAGGCAAACATCCTTTATTTCAGGAGAAGAAGGATGACCAATAGTACCATTACCTATGATGTACCTTTTTAGGTTGTTGTCGAAGGATACATACCCTTCCCTCTTCATTGATAGTAATGCGAAAAGATTTGCATCTTCCGTCATATGCCGCGAGCATCCACTATCGAGAATACACTTGCTTTTAGTTGAGGAAGGAAGGTCCACCTACATCAAGAGTAGATGTGACATTTGGTACCCAAGTTCTTGTGGGTCCTGAAATGTTAGTCTTTGGCACCCATGCATGTAGATTTATATCTACTAATCTCTTAATTCTATATTGTGGTGAGATGTGTCCATGTAATCCACAGTAGGTGCAAGTAGCATGCCTATTAGTATTGGAAGCATGTTGATGGTGAAGTCTATATACATCATGGTGATAGTTGTGTGGAACAACAGGATAGTTACTATATGTAGCAACAAGATGATGGTTATGTCTATGTGTAGCATGGTGATAGTTAGCAGGATAGTGACTAAGTGCAACAGTAGAATAATAGTTATGTCTATGTGCATGTGGTTTATGTGCTATATGGGAGTACGTGTATATATAAGCATGTTTACGTGCTGCATGTGGGTGACGTATTTTACTATTTTGAGTAGTCTTGTGCTTTGTGTGTGTCTTATATGATTGGGTTTGAGGTTGAGCAACCTGTTTTCCCAATCTAATCTCTAATTTCTTAGAGGGAGCATGCAGTTCATTATACTTAGCATTTAAACCATCAATTTTAGCAATAGAGATCTTGTTTCTGTTCTTTTCTTCCGCAACCTCAGTTTTGAGTGTTGTGATTTCACATGTTTGCTTTTCAATAAGTGCTTCGGCATCATGTAGGCTTAACTTAAGCTTGGATACCTTATTAGTAACTTCCGTAGGTGGAGTGTCTCTAACATTATCAAGCAAGGAAGAAAGGTTTTGAATCTCTATTTTATAGCTTTTGATCTTCTCATTGGCATGCTTATATTTACTAATGACTTTCTTGTAGTCATTTAGTAAATCATTAAACGTATCGCCAAGTTCATCAAAAGTAAAGTCATCGAGAGTTTCGCTGGTTACCTTTTCGGATGTCGCCATTAGGCAGACATTAGCGGTGTCTTGAGGAGAGTCATTTTCTTTCTCGGAATCACTTGCTTCGCTTTCATGCCAAATGCTAGTGTTGGCATACTTTCTTGAGGAAGACTTCTTGTAGGGCTTCTCATATCGGTTTCCGTTTTTTGCGAAGGGACAGTCTTTTCGAACGTGTCCAGTCTTCTTGCAGCCGTAGCACGTTGGTTCTTTCTCGTCATCTTTTTGTTGTTCCTTCTTTCTTCGATTGAAACGAAGGAACTTCTTGAAGTTGCGGACTAGAAGAGATTGATCATCACCTTCGAAATTGTCGTCGTCAGTATCTTCAGGATCAGCCCTTCGACGATGGGCTTTTAGGGCAATCTCTTTTACCTTTGGAGCAGGTTCGTCAAAGTCTTTGAGGTCGAGCTCGTGGGTCATCAACTTTTCCATTAAAGTTTCTATCGACATTGTGGTGAGATCATTGCCTTCTATGATAGCTGTTACCTTAGGGTTCCAAATCTTCGGTAGCCCCCTAAGTAACTTGCAGATCTTCTCATGATTTGTATATTGTTTGCCAAGGGATGACAAAGGGTTGATGACGTCAAGGAACCTTGTAAACATTTGGGTGATCGTCGCATTAGGCTTCATCTTGAACGCCTCGTATTCTTGAGTGAGACGACTAATTTTCGACTCCTTGACTTGGGTGGTTCCTTCATGAGTCACTTCTAGAAGTTTTCATACTTTATGCGAGATGGTGCATGTCGAAACCCTGTTAAACTCATTCCTGTCTATTGCACAAAATAAAGCATTAATAGCTCTAGCATCTAGACTTGCATGTTTCTTTTCCTCGTTGAAATATTTGTCGTTGGGTTTCTCGACGAGATCTCCATTGACAACTATTCTGACGGGCTTTTTGTAACCATCGGTGACAATGGTCCACAGGTCGAAGTCTAGAGACTTGAGATAGAAGCTAATTCTTGTTTTCTAATAGGTGTAGTTTGTTCCATCAAATATGGGTGGCCTATGAGTGGACTGTCCTTCACAATGATTGGAAAACATAGGTTATGTGGTTGCCATGGATCAGCTCTAGAATGTTAGTCCTTGTTGAGAGAATAGAGCTCTGATACAAATTGAAGAACAGGTAGACAACTCTAGAGGGGGGTTGAATAGAGTTTATAACGAAAATGATAAATTAAAACTTAAACTCTTTTCACAAACAAAATAATCAGAGTAAGATAAATGGGAAAATAAAGTAGTCAGAGAGCAAGCACAAACACAACAAGATCTTTAACCTGGTTTTCCTCGTGGAGGACTAGTCTAGGCCTGAGAACTCTAGCTCGGGATTGAAATCCACTATTTGTTAAATAGGGTTACAACCACATGCCTTTTCACAGAAGAGCACGCCAAACTTCTTTCAATGATCGCTGTAGCGAAACTTGGACTTTTCCAAGCGACTTATAACTTCTTGCACTTCAAACTTCTAGCAGAATTGTACCGAGCAACTTGGATGGTTGGGAAGTTTGAATGCTAAGTTGGATGGGAAGGTAAAGCTCTTTAATATGTAGGCTATGTAAGAGAAGAAGAGAAGATTAGATGAATTGAAATAAGAAAATTTAAGGCCTATTTATAGGGTCTTGAGTAGGCAGAATTCGGCCAGAATTCTGTGTCCAGAATTTAAATTTTTGGCCGTTGGATAACTAGCAATGATCAAACCCTAAAAATCAGCTTCCTGTAATTTAAGGGGCAGAGTTCGGCCCAAAGTCGGTATGGAGGCAGAGTTCGGCCCGAACTCTGTCTCCTATGGACAAAAAGTTCTTAATGGGCTTCTGGATGAATGGGCTGATTTGGATATTGGCTAAATAAACCTATAAGGCTATGTCTAGCCCAAAGTTGCTCAGTATGACCTAACGTACATTATCCTATACTCAAAAACAGTAAAATGTACATACTCCAGAATACACAAAGTAATAAATTTTCAGGCAGCTGTAGACTTGAACCGATGAGCTGAGTTGATCGGTTTAGAGCTTGATGTGTCAAATTGGACTATGACAAATATTGTTTTGTTAATTGTCAAGATTAGGTTGACTGTGATCCGGTTTGGGTCAACATTTTCTTCTTTCTCTTTTTTTAAAAAAATCTTCCTTTGTAAAGACTTTTAGACATGTAATAGCCTTTCATGTGAAATAAAAGCCAACTTTTATGTCTCTTTTGCTGTTTTGTCTTGTTGTGCCAAAGAGTTCTGCTGAGTCCCTTGGCGCATATTAATTCTGAGCATGAGAGTTTAGGGCACATATGAATTTGACCATCAGATGTGCCTAAAATTCCATGCTTCTACACGTCCTTCCGGGTCAGCCTAGTCAATGACTATACAACCCGGGAGAAATCTTGAATGAACCTCCTGTAGTAGCCTGCCAATTCTAGGAAGCTCCTGATCTCCACAACTGAACTTGGTGTTGTCCACGCCTCAACTGCCGTGATCTTCTTCGGGTCGACTGAGATCCCATCCCCAGTTACAACATGACCTAGGAAATCAACTCAATCCAGGAAGAACTCATACTTTGAGAGCTTGCCATAAAGCTTCTCCTTCTTGAGAGTCTCCAGAACTACTCTCAAGTGCTCCTCATGCTCCTCTGGTCTTCGATTACACTAAGATGTCATCGATGAACACCACCACGAACTTGTCCAAGTACTGGTGGAATACCTTGTTCATCAGGTTCATGAACACCGCCGGGGCGTTAGTTAACCCAAACGGCATCACCATGAACTCAAATTGGCCATACCATATCATGAATGTTGTCTTCGGAATGTCCTCATTCTTTACCTTTACTTAATGGTAACCTGACCTCAGATCAATTTTGGAAAATACCCTCGCGCTGCTTAACTGATCGAACAGATCATCGATCCTCGACATCGGGTACTTGTTCTTGATCGTAAGGCTGTTGAGAGCCCTGTAGTCGATAAACATCCATACCGACCCATCCTTCTTCGGTAAAAAGAGTACCGGTGCACCCCACGGTGAAAAACTCGATAGAATGAAACCTTTGTACTGCAACTCATCCACTTGCTTCTTCAACTCCACCAGCTCGTTGTTGTTCACTCTATAGACGTGCTGAGATATCGGCTCTGTGCCGGGCACCAAATTTATAGAGAACTCTATATCTTTGTCTGGAGGTAACCCTGGCAACTCCTCCGAAAATACATTCATGAACTCAGCTATCAATGGATGTGGCATGCTCTGCTCCTCTACTGAGACTCTGCAGAACACTTTGTTGCTCTGCTCTGCCTCCCATCTGGCGAACTCGAACTCTGGCTCTCTTGGCGAACAAAAAAGAACTCTGCCACCGAGACAATCTATACTGGCATGGTGCCTGCTTAACCAATCCATCCCGAGTACTATATCGTTGTTCAGTAATGGCATTACGAGCAGACTCACATCCAGTTCTCGGCCTACCAAAACTACTCTCCGATCCTTGCAAATATCACTGACAAGGATGATACCACCTCCAGTCGTGATCTTGAAAGTATTAGGCAACGATTCAGAAGAAAGATGGTGTCTAATAGCAAATGATAGAAACACAAAACTACAGGAAGCACCCGAATCAAACAAAGCAAATACGAAAATAGAGTTGAGAAAAATAGAACCTGCAATCAGATCTCCTACTGCCTCTGCATCTTCAGCTGACATGGCGAAAGCTCGCCCCTGCTGACATCCTCTAGCATGCTGCTGGTGCTGGATAAACTTCTGCTGCTGAGTCTACAATGGTCCCTTCTACTGTCCTGCCGGAGCCTTGGCTCCTGCTCCGTGAGCTGTACGTTCCGAAGACATGGGACAGCTGATGCTCCTCGGAACCGCAAAGTTGGTACTTTCCTAGCCTCTCCTTTTGTCGATTCAGTACATGTCATTTACATAACTACTGTAAACTACCCATCAGAGAACAAAGCATAATATAAAGTTATTACTGTGATTATTT